>JAECUM010021195.1:0-42178 GCA_016617855.1 Megalonaias nervosa
CTGGAGCAACGAAAAAGGCAGTTGAAGGTCATGGAATAAAGAAAATTTTTGTCTAAAGATAAATATAATGCCTAAACGAAAAACAGCAAAAAGAAGACAACGACGAAAAAAAAGACACGACCGAGGAG
Source organism: Megalonaias nervosa (assembly GCA_016617855.1). Lineage (NCBI taxonomy): Eukaryota > Metazoa > Mollusca > Bivalvia > Unionida > Unionidae > Megalonaias > Megalonaias nervosa. The sequence continues at coordinate 129 of JAECUM010021195.1, forward strand.
AAAAGGTGGATTTATTCCAATAGCTCCATTACTAGCGGGATCAGCGGAAAATCTATTGCCAAATCTGTTAGGACGAGGACTAATGTTGCCAGGAACAAAGAGATGAAGTCGGCCGCGTTAAGTAATTTTAATATACTTGATAAACTGAAAAAAAGTAAAAGATTTCAGTGGAGTTTATTCTAAAGATGAACTTATGACGCTAGCGTCTCCAGGTTCGTGTGTTATAAATATACAAGATTTTAATGACGGATCTGGTACACATTGGGTAGTTGTTTTTGATAACAATTATTTTGACTCGTTCGGAATTCCACCAAGTGACGCAATAAAAAAATATATGAGTAAAAAAAAAATAATAAATTATTCGTCTAATCAAATTCAACCAGTTGGAACTTCTGCTTGTGGATACTATGTTCATTAAACAGATGACCAAAAATCCAGATTTTTTAAAGTTTATTTTGCAATTTGACAAACAACCTTCTTACGCTAATGATGAGATTGCAATTAATTTTATCTAAACTCTCTGATATATAATGTCAACATATTGTCTTAAGTGTAAAACTAAAACAGAAAATAAAGATGAAAAAACAGAAAAACAAAAAATGATAGAATGATGCTGAAAAGTATTTGTGCAATCTGTGGAAAAAGAAAAAGTATGTTTTTGCCAACAACAAAGTTATCCGGAGAGGGTTATCCAGAAATTATTTTAGTAGATGATTCATAAATAAATGACATGCGAGTGCGATTGTGATAGAGATTTATGCCTCGAGCAAAGTAAAATTGTTACATACTGTCAGAAATGCAAGAACAGAGAAATAATTGGAACAGGTATAGATATACATAAATTAATTGGAAAATTGCCGACACCAAAAGGTGGTTGGACATTGCCAGGCCATAAATATACTGGACCTCATAATCCTCTTGATAAGCAACTTGATGAAAACGATAATCCGCTGCCAGGACAAGAGCCTTATAATCAAGTTGACGCAATAGCAATGCGCCATGATATCTGCTACAGAGACATTGAACGGCCAGACAACGAACAAAATAAACACAGCTGCGATAAAGTAATGTTAGACGAACTTCGTGATATGAAACCTGTAAATATGCGAGAAAGTGTTGACCGAAGGCTGGTTCAGGGTTTTATTGAAGCAAAATATCAACTCGGACTCGGTAAAAAAGAATTATATGATGATCTTGCCTTAGAGCTACATAAACCTGAAAAAAAAGTTTCCGCGACGTAAAGTTGTCGCAAATGCCGTTGATGACATCTGGGCGATAGATTTAGTTGATGTCTCAAATCTAGCTCAGTTTAACGATAACAAGAGATATCTTTTTAATGTCGTAGATGTGTTTAGCAAATACGCGTTTAGTATACCCGTTTCGGATAAAACAGGGACATCGATAACTGATGCATTAAAACAAATAATAACAACTACAGAAAGAAAACCAAACAGAATCTGGACTGATCGTGGAGCAGAATTTTATAATAAAAACTCTGAACAGTTTTTAGAGCAAAATAACATTAAAAAATATGTTACAGGAAATGAGGGAAAAAGCGTCATCGTCGAGTGATTTAATCGCACGCTCAAAGAAAAAATCCACAAGTATTTGACAGCTAAAAATACGAGTAAATATATTGACAACTTACAAAACATTGTTGACGAGTATAATAACACGAAACACAGATCCCTAAAAATGTCGCCAAACGACGCGATTGCAGATCCAATATTAGGAAACGAAAATATGTACCGCAGACATAAATTTAAAGTTGGTGATAAAGTTAGAATTTCTTTGACAAGAAAAACATTTGAAAAAGGATATACGCATAACTGGAGCGAAGAAGTATTTGTTGTTGATAAAGTACTTTTAACAATACCAGTTACATGCTCGTTGAAAGATTTATTAGGTGAACCTATAACTGGCAGTTTTTACGAGCAAGAACTTCAGAAAACAGAACAAGATATATTTGTTATTGAAAAAGTTATTAAAAAGCGCGGCAACAAAAGTTTAGTCAAATGGCGAGGGTATGGCGATACATTTAATAGCTGGGTACCAACTAAGTCGATCGAATAATATTATTATAAATTTCTTCGTATTTTATTAGTACGGATTTACATTTTACTGGTTTACACAGAGAAATTAAATGTAATTTTCTTATATCATCGACTGGCATTAAATTAAATATTTTAACAAAAATAAAATCGTATTTTATATTTCTTTGTTGTCCAGTTATTTTTACGTTTAAAAGGGTTTTATAAGTTGCCAAAATATTTGATGCTCTGTGATAGTAAAATTAAATTTATTATTTTTTTTAGCAATATGGTACTTAACATCATATCGTTCAGTTGTTGGTCTGCTTAAATTTTTTTTACTAACAACAACATCATCTTCTTCTTCATCGTCATAGTTATGCAAAATATCTTTTTCAGTATAACCAGCAAATCTATCATTAGTAATATTTTCTAATGTAAAATTTGAAACTGAAACAAAATCTCCCGAATATAGTTCAGCCAGTCTCTCAATTAAGTTTATTATTATAATATATCTTTTGTCTAATTAATAAACAATAAGATGTTTGGAGAAATAAAATATCATCAGAGTTAATATATTAAATCACAAAGAATTAGCTGAGGCAATTCGAAATTGTTTGTTGGGACATAGTTTTTATTTTGTTGATGTTATGATAACATTAGGCGAATTAACAGTAGCAGAAAAAATAAAACTTAATACAAATAAAATAATAACATTACGATTTAATCGCGATGATGTCATGGAATTTAGTCATAATTGTCTTACTCGAAATGATCTCGAAAATATCATTAGTTATCGTATTTAAAATTAAATCTATCAAATGTCAACATTGACGTTGCTGATCTAGTTACATTATCAGCTACAAATTTTACTGCATTTGAATGAATTTTATGATATTTTGCCGCAGAGGTTATTGATTTAAATTTTATTTCTTCAAAAGTTTCGAGATTTATTGAAACAACTGATCTTTTTGGATTTTTAAAATTAGAACCGTCAAAACCGACTCCACGTCTTGTATTTTCTTTTGGCGTAACTAAATCTAAATTTTCCAAACGATTATCTGTTTTAATGCCATTTTTATGATCAACAACTAAACTATTAGGTATTAGTCCATTAAAAGTTTCAAACACAAAACGATGAGATTGATAATAAACAAAATCAGTTTTTTGTTCCACGTACATTAACACCAAGATATCCACTGTTCTTCAAAATTCCAACAACTTTTTTTGTTCTTATATATCTAATATTTCCCTTATCATTTGTCTCATATAGATCAAATACTGGATGAAGTTGAAATTCATTTTGTAATGATAAATTTTCAATATCATCATCAGCAATTGCGCTATTTACTCGATAAACTCATTGTCCTTCTGGAATATCGTCGCAAAACAAAGTATAAATAAAATCTTTTCTAAACATTTCCATTCTTTCTGTATCATCGCCTTTTACTGAAATTAATACACCAGCTGGTGTTGATATGCCAACAGAGTTTTTAGATTTTATATTAATAACAGAACCTAACATATTTGCTGCATATAAATTGTACTTTGGGTGTACATGATAAAATTCTTGCTCTTCTGCCGTCAATCTCAGTTATCTCAAAATTTCTGTCATTATACTATAAGGATTTCATATCTCTAATTAAAACAATTCAATTAAATATAAAATATTACTATATATATATAATGTTAAAATTGCGAGATATTGCTAAAAAGAACATTATCAAAACAGAAAAAAATTGCTTCAGCATTTTCAGGTTATGATAACAGTTACAAACTTGATGATCAAAATATTTTAGCAAATTTTAATTCCACAAGTTTATTTCATCTTTTGCAACCAGTTATAGCTCAAGAACTTGCGCTCATAAAAGTATCAAACTTATAGTACAATATCATACGATTTTATCAAAGTTACACGCAGTTGAAGATGTACTTGATGTAATTTTTTAAAGAAAAAGTTTTGACAGCGAAATTTCAGAACCATATTTAACAGCAAAATCAAGAAAAATATTAACTGGAACAAACATTGCCATGGTCGCCGATGAAATACATCAAGAAATAAACAAAAAAGTAGAAGAATTTACTTCATCAGGGTCGGGTTGGAAATTTGAAATGATAAAAGAAGTTTTATTTCACACAGCAAAATATAACGTACTTCGCGGTAGTTTGTACGTCGATCTCCCTCAAAAAATTAGAAACAAAAGATGCTGTATAAATGTCAAAAACAATGATGACAAATGTTTTCTATGGTCAATTTTATCTGCAAAACATCCTCAGTGTGATCACCCCGGCAGAATTGAAAAGTATTTGCCATACAAAGACGAAAATTTTTTTTAGGAATAACTTTTCCAGTAGCAGAAAATCATGTACCAAAGTTTGAACAACAAAACAGTATCTCAGTAAATGTTTTCGGATTAGATGAGCGAGAAAACGTTTACCCGAGATATATCTCAGAAAATGCTACACAAAATACAATAAATTTATTATTTTATCAGGGACATTATTGTTGGATAAAAACTTTAACGGCCTAGTTGGCAGACAGTATAGTAAAAATAAAAATAAAAAATATTTCTGTTATAGATGTCTGCATGGTTTTTCTAGCGATGGAATACTGCAGGAGCATCTCAAATACTGTGTCAACGTTCAAAGAATAACTATGCCTAGCGAAAAAGAAAAATATTAAAATTTAAAAATTATGATCATAAACTAAATATTCCTTTTCTTATTTACGCTGATTTCGAGTGTCTACTCATTCCTGTGGTTGGAGCAGAAAATAATCTGAATAAATCCAGTACTACAAAAATACAACAACATATTCCTTGTGGAGTAGCTTATAAAGTAGTTTGTTGCGCTAACGATAAATTTTCAACTCCGATAAAGTTATATAGAGGTGAAAATCCTGCCGTATGGCTATTAAAAAATTTAATAGACAAAGTTAATAAAATTTCTAACAGATTATTTAAAACAGCTCCGATGAAAATAACGTCTAAACAACAACTCGATTTCAATGAGGCAGTTAATTGTCATGTTTGTGAAAAGTTGCTGGTAGACTCCAACGGAGTCCATGATAAGGTGCAAGATCATTGTCATTTGACCGGCCAATATCGTGGAGCAGCTCATAACAGCTGTAATTTAAAATTTCATGCTCCAGATTTTATTCCTGTAGTTTTACATAACTTTCGTGGCTATGACAGTCAAATCATTGTAGAAGCTTTTGGTGATGAAAATATTAAAGCTAAACTAAAATTAAATAACGTAATAAAATGTATTCCAAATAATTTTGAAAAGTATATGTCGGTGACGCTCGGTAAATTACGTTTTATTGACAGTCTGCAATTTATGGCAGCATCATTAGATGAGCTTGTAAAAGGTTGCAGTAGTTTCGCTAGCCTAAAAAGTTGCTTTGGTGAAAACTATATCGATTTGGTAAAAAAGGTATCTTTCCGTACGAGTATCTCGACGATTGGAGCAGATTTGATGAAACTTCTCTTCCTGATAAAGATAAATTTTACTCGCAACTCAAAATGAAAATATCACAGATGACGAATACAAATATGCACAAGATATTTGGAATAAATTTTGTTGTAAAACATTTGGTGATTATCACGATCTATATTTGAAAACAGATGTATTATTGCTAGCAGATGTTTTTGAGAGTTTTCGTCAAGTAAGCTACAGCAATTATGGACTAGACCCCTGTTGGTATTATTCTGCTCCAGGATTGTCTTGGGACGCTCTCCTAAAAACAAGTAAGATAGAACTGGATCTCTTAACAGATGTTGATATGTTTAACTTTATTGAAAAAGGTATCAGAGGCGGAATTAGCGTTATAACAAAACATATGCAGTAGCTAATAACAAATATCTGAAAAATTATGATAAAAATCTCCCATCTAATCATATTATTTATCTAGATTGTGTAAATTTGTATGGATATGCGATGTCAGAGACAATGCCCTGCGGTGGGTTTCATGGGATAACTCCAGATCAATTTCTTAGAGAAACTGAAAAAGATTTACCTAGAAAAATTAATAATGATTATTCCGATATTTCATACTTTGTTGAAGTTGATCTAGATTATCCTAGTTCGTTACATGATCTACATAACGATTATCCGTTTTGTGCAGAGTCAATGATGATCGATTATAGTTTATTATCACCTGAACAACGAGCAACGACAACAGCAAAAAATTCGATTGTTAATAAGTTAGTTCCAAATTTGTTAAATAAAAAAAATTACGTTATACATTACAAAAATTTAAAACAAGCAGTAGATGCTGGACTAATTCTCAGAAAAGTCCATCGCGTGCTAAAGTTTAATCAGTCGAGGTGGATGGCAAATTATATTGACTTAAATACGAAACGTCGTGCTGTGGCTAAAACCGAATTTGAGAAAAACTTTTTCAAGTTAATGAATAACTCGGTGTTTGGTAAGAAGATGGAAAATATTCGAAAAAGAGTTTTGATAGAAATTGTTAATGACATAAATCACAGAAATAAATTAGTTAACGATGATGGTTTTGTTAGTATGAAAATATTTAATGAAAATCTTGTTGCAATACAACGACGAATGACAAATTTAAAGTTAAATAAACCAATTTATGTTGGTGCACCTGTACTTGATATATCAAAGTGGCTGATGTACGATTTTCACTATAATTTTACCAAAAAGCAATGGCCAGATTCAGAGTTGCTATTTACTGATACAGACTCGCTAGTTTATAATATAAAATGTGAAGATGTCTATCAGGATATATACAATAATAAAAATCTATTTGATTTATCAGATTATCCAGCATGTAATGAATTTCAAGATAATTTGAATAAGAAAGTTATTGGAAAAATGAAAGATGAATTTATGTTTATGCCAGTTAAGGAATTTGTTGGACTAAAGAGTAAAATGTATGCTGTTATATTAGATGACAATAAACTTACAAAAAAAGCAAAAGGTATTCCTCAAGGATATGTAAAAAAGATGATGAATTTTGACGATTTTAAAGCAGCGCTAAACAACAGCGACAGTTTTATCAAAACAATTGTTATCAGAACAAATCATCATAAACTTGAAACGAATACAATTATAAAACGTGGACTAAGTAATTTCGATGATAAAATATATTGCAGGGACGGAATTAATACACTAGCATTTGGACATTATGCAAGTAATTTTGTCTAAACATCAGAAATAATGTTCGAAAATTTAACATTAGTTGATGGAGTTAATAGCAGAATCAAAAAATAATGGTTAATAACCAGCAATTTTCATTTGAATTTAACGATGAAATTTCAGGTATTTGTTTTAGTAAATTTAACAGAATCAAACTGTCCCTTATCAAATCAGACGATAGCAAATATTTTAATTATCTCGAAAGTTTGCGAGACGAGCTTGCACTAAAATATGACAATTTTCATGATCCGATCAGCCAACAGCAGTATACAAAAATTAACATAGACTTAGACCGGTCGAAGGTTTTTGTAAAAGGTAGTAAGTATCTTCTCAGTAAGATAGCAATGAAAGAACTATTTGAATGTCGTCGCAAAGTAACCGGTAGAATTAAATTTTATTTGTATAATCATGACAGTACATTGTACTTAATTTCGACTGTTGAAACGTTGTTCATTGGTCAAGAAATATAACTCTGTATACCATATCTGTTTTTAAAAGGAAGATAATACTGTTCCAGCTAAGTTTAAAATCTTTTGTAGTTATCGAACATAGCATATACTGTTTCGTATTTTTTTTTTTTTTGGTTAATGAAATTTATAGAGTTGTAAATCTAATAGTAATTTTAAGACCCAAATTCTTGGTGGCAGTTCTGTATTTACCGAAATGACTAGCAATTTCCTCTTACATAAATGTTAGTAGATAACATAGTTACTGTAGATTCTCGCTTATAAGTTGAGTCCAACTGCGCAGACCCAAATATGCTGTCGTATAATGCACAGTTTTGCTAGAAGTAATCAGTAAAACAAACAAAATAAACTCTGATCTGCAGGCGCATAATGCTATGGCAGATCTTTATCTTTTTGTCTGCAGTTAGCCTCGACTTGTAAGCGAGTATATATGCTATGTCATTTAAGTAAAAACCCATTCATAAGAATATTGATTATTTCTCGCAGTAATGTATATATATATATATATATACAGCGTCTATGTAGTCATTCAGCCCACTCGTTGTCATTATTAATTAGTATCCTTGACAACGGTCGATCTTAAACAGCCTATGTATTCAGCCAACATTAGGATTTCGTTTTTCTATACAATATAGAATCAAAAATCATGTATTTCTCGATTTATTTATAATAACGTTTTCAGAATCAGAAAATGTAATGCAAAATTTCGTGTTTTCAAAATCAGAAAACGTAATGCTGTTTGGTAACTATATAATAATTTTTTTAACATATATATATATAATGAAGTCCTGTGGCCGATTGCTAACTCGTTGGATTCTTGTACTCATGGTCCGTGGTTCGATTCTCGTGACCGGCACATTGCCGGCGGGGGCGATTTTAATGCCAAAATTCTCATATTTAGTGGGGCGCCGCCAGCCCTTCTACGTTTCAATAGAAAATTTGTACACTCTCCCATCATGTCAACACGTGGTGGGTGTACTTTTACACTCCCCGGGTTGATTATGGGGGAGAGTGTGCAAATTTCTGTTGAACGTAGAGAAGGCCCGTTGTAATGTCCGTCCTTAAGATAAGTTAGTTAAGTCTACATGTACTGTCCTTAGTGTTGTGTTTGTATGTGCTGTCCCTGTAAATACGTTACTGTAAATATATGTAAATATATGTAAATACGTTACTGTAAATATGCTTGCTGTAAATACGCTACTGTAATTACATGTAACTGTGCTGTCCGTAAGATAAGTTTATATATAACCTCTGAGCCTGCTAGGATGTCCTTTGGCAACCTAGGGGTTCACATGGGGTTGTATAAAACTGTGCTGTAAATATAATTGCTGTAAATATGCTTGCTGTAAATACGCTACTGTAATTAAGATTCTGTGTTTTGTGCTGTCCTTAATTAAGATATAATCATATGTATATAATCATAACCATATGTATATAATCATATGTATATAATCATAATCATATGTATATAATCATAATCATATGTATATAATCATCTTCAAACAGTCCTCTCTGGGGACTATTATTTTTATTTTAAACAAATATTTATAGCTTTAGAAATATCATTCATCAACCATGTTGTCAATAAATGTCATTGGGTCATCTGACCAACCTCATCTCAAAATTTAGTGGGTGAGGGTTCTGGTCTAGAATCCCCTTTGGGTTTCAAATTACTCATCATTTTCTGAGATAAAAATGTGGAGGAGGGTGGTTTTTTGAGGGACAGGGGGTCTCTGAGGTGGTGAAAAAATGTCATAATATATTTATTTTAGAGGGGTGGGGGTTTTCTGACCTAAAACCCTCTTTGGGATAACAACCTCATCTATGTATACTACTGTGACACGCTCTTCCTCTTTAGTCGCAGCGGCAGCTACTAACAAAGTACGTGCCCTCAGAATCAAAGTCCAAGAGAGATTGGGTATGTTACAGAGTGTACTGGACTGATCAAGCAAGAACTGTCCCGATTTTGTCCGTTGCGAACTCCTCAACGTCGAGTGTTTTCTGCCATGAAGGTCTTACGACGGACCGAGAATCAGTGGCGACGCATTCCACTATAAAAAGACCCGTGGCAGACAATAGGTATCAGTGTTTTTGTGCTACTGAACGCAATAAAAGATTTCACCCACCAGAAGTGTAAACTACCACCATCGTATTTCTCCTGTCCTAAAAACAAAAAATGAAAAGGACAGTCTATATATATATATATATATATATATATATATATATATATATATATATATATATATATATATATAGAGAGAGAGAGAGAGAGAGAGAGAGAGAGAGAGAGATTACTAATGAATACACATCATGAAAAAATAACAGACCTTTCAAAGTCACCTGGTTCGCTTTTGTTAGGGATTGATTATGATAATAGTAGCAATATGGTTATAAAAAATTAGCAACAAAATGTGCGAAACATTTTTTCCTTCTTTTAGTACCCTTAAAAATGTTTTTGACTGTCACTGAGTCTTCGTTGAAGAGAACATTACAAAGCAGGGGCAGACACAGATGAAAAAAGAGCAAAGGAAATGTAAATCCCGAATAAATTTTGTTCATTAGTTGAAAATAACTCCAGTTTCGATACCATTACAAATATGAAAAATAAACTGAATGAATCAATTGCTAATGAATTTTTTTTTCCGCATGAGATTATAATGTTATTATGCGACATATCCCGTAAGGTTCATTTTATTTCTTGTATTTGGAACTCCGGTTCTGGTTTTGGGCAATCAAAGTCACTGAAAGTTTGGCCATTTAAAGAATGGTGTTCTGCTACTCAGCTTCTGTTTAGCTTGTTCGTCTACAAGTTTGAAGAATTGCTTGTTTTTCTTGTTAAAAAACGTGATGAAGTCGACCGCAAACAGAAGATCTAATAAAATCGTATTAAAATTCTATTCGTCTCCCTCCCCCCCCCTTAATTGATGTAGGGATGCAGTCACATGACTCAGTAAAGCAAAGGGATATATATGATATAGATCACGTGCATCCTATTGCCCTCAATCATGGAGTGATAACTTTTTTCCAGGAAGACAAGCCGTACTAGAAGATTAAACAATTTCGTCGAAATCTGATATGAGAACACATTCAGATAGCTAAAAAAACAATCCTGGCCTTATTGAGATCTGATTTATCTGGTCCTTTAATGAATGACTTGGATTGGTTTTGTTTGTTTTGTTGGTGGTAACGCCTTCTTTCCACATGTTGTATCTTATACATGGTGGCCTGTACATTTGGTGCAGAAAGAACCAGTTAACAATCACCGCCCCTAGGAATCAGAGGTAACTAATATATATATAAAGAATACAAATCATATGGCGAATAACAACCCTTTCAAGCGCACTGGATCCAGAAAGGGATCACGTGTGTCAGGGATTGATTGAGATAAATGCAATAAATTGACGACGAAAAGTGCAAAACTAGTATCTAACTAGCCTAAGCGCTTTCGATTCTTAATGAGTCAAAACAAACAAATAAAACTCAAAAACCGTTGTGTTTGCAAAAAGTATCCGCAACAAGTTGATATAGGCTGGTTGAGACATAATACATTTAAAGGTTTAATTCATGTATAAACAGCCATGTAGAGTTTTGCAAACACAACGGTTTTTGTGTTTTATGTGTTTGTTTTGTCTATGTTTTGTATATGCCTTTGAAAAAGACTCATTAAGAGTCGAAAGCGCTCAGGCTAGTTAGATACTAGTTTTATTGCATATATATATATATATATATATATATATATATAGAGAGAGAGAGAGAGAGAGAGAGAGAGAGAGAGAGAGAGAGAGAGAGAGAGAGAGAGAGCAAATATTTAAACTAACGAAAACACATCACTATAAATATCAATCCTTTCAAAACTGTCCTGGTTCGCGTTTGTATGGGATTGATTATGATAACTGTAACAATATAACTGTAAAAAAGCAGCTAAAAACAGTTCGAATTTTTTCTTTCTTCCTACTAGTATCGTAAATGATTTCGACTGTCACCAGTCTTTGTTGAGGAGAAAATTACAAAGTAGAGGCAAATAGAAATTACAATAGGCAGAAAAGTTAACCTACCAGGTAATTTCTTGTCCCCTAATTAAAAAACCCTACAGGTCAAGATATCAATACAAGCGAGACATATCTAAACAAACTAAGTAATTATCTATGAACAAAATGAAGCATTTGCTAATGCAATTATTGCATGTGGTTATAATGTTATTATGCGGCGTATCCAGGAAGGTTCATTTTATTTCTTGTATTTGGAACTCCAGTTATGGTTGTTGGCTATCACAGTCACTGAAAGTTTGGCCATTTAAAGAAAAGTGTTCTGCTACTCGGCTTCAGTTTAGTTTGTCGTCATCAAGCCCATCTGTGAAGATTTTAAAATTATGTGAGGTTTTGACATTTATAAATTATGTTCTCTGTCTTAAGTTTCTATTTAGACTATATAGAACAAATTTGTCTCTATCATACAATGAGATTAGGACAAGAAGATTGTCATTGCTTATTTGGTCGAAGTTTTTTAGGTTTGCTCCAAATTAAAAGGAAAGTGACACTGAAATCTCTAAGAAATACAGCAAACACAAAGTGGTAATGAAGCACATTATGAGGAAATCTGGGTCGCAGTGATTTAGTTATGTCTGAAAGGTTTTGTAGTCCTCGTAATGTTTCCCCATGCTAAGTTAAATGTTTGCTAGCATTAGTGGCAAGAAGGTCAGTACGAGACATAGAACAGAGTGACATGATTTTCGAAATTGGTTGTGGTACTTTCATTTACCGTGCAACCTGACACAAGAAGCAAGAAAGCACTCAGAACGGGACCTAAGCTCCAACAATAACCATGATGTTAATTCCAGATAGGCGCATTAAAGCACGTCGCAAGATGACATTATGAATATTGGATCGAGCTAGGCTTTTCTTTCAATTTCCAGATCGTTATTCTGATGCAAAAAATATTTTCTTGTTTAACAGATTTGGACGCGTATGTACCAATGGAGGGATGAATCACTCCTAAAGCAAAGCTGAAGCTACGAAACTTCCAGAAATCATACTTCATTCTTCTGAACATTGTCCTCGTGTGTGTGTGTGTGTGTGTGTGTGTGTGTGTGTGTGTGTGTGTGTTCATTGTAGGATCTATTAGTTCCATTTGTCTGAATGTTTCACTTTCCAATTGGTCTGATTTGGTTCGAACACGCTTACAGGTAATCACAGAGAACATAGCTGACAGGCTGTTTCCCATTAGAAATACGCCATGGAGTTATGGCAGTACTTTTCTTTTTTCAGGGAGTATAGTGCTGCTTTGTTAATGTTCCTCTTCATTATGTAAATTTATCATCAGACTTAGTCTCAGGACAAATGACAGTCGGAACAGTGCTTCTTTACCCATTGAGGGCATTCATTTATTACTAGGCAATGACCTAGCTGGAGATAGGGTTGTGTTTAATCCACCTGTAAATGACAAGCCCTCTCTGGGTCAGAAAGGTGATCCTATTGAAAAAGAATTCGCTGATTTATACCCAGCTTTTGCTGTTACTAGAGCTATGGCACAGAAAGCTCTTGAGAATGATGTTGATCAGGAAAGTATTCCTTTAGCTGACACATGTATTTGTCAGGCTTTTGATGAGGTCACTTTCATTCCTTGTTTTGGATCAATCACAGGGTATTGATCACAGTGATCCTCTTTTAACTACTCATTCTCTTTATTCTAATCAGGGTGACAAACGACAATCATTTGTCGTCGAACAGGAAAAAGATCCTGAGATCTTCTGTTTGATTCAAAGGCCATTAGTGAAACTGAAGCCACATAGTACCTGTTTGTTATTTCATTAAAAATGGGATTCTTATGAGAAAATGCAGACCACCCGAGGCATCTGCTGGTGTCGAGTTGTCATTGAAATATCAAATTGTAGTTCCAAAACAAAATCGCACAGACGGGAAATTCTTAGTCTAACCCATGAAACTCCTTTGGCTGGTCATTTAGGGATTAATAAGGCTTATCACAAGATCTTGAATCACTTGTACCGGCCAAAAATTAGACGTGATGTTTGTAAATACTGCAGATCTTGTCACAATTGTCAAATGGTAGGAAAACCCAATCAGAAGAAACCTAAGACTCTTCTTCAACCTATTCCTGCATCTGACGAACCATTTAGCAGAATAATGGTAGATTGTGTCGGTCATTTACATAAGACCAAGTCAGGTTATTTGTTGACCATAATGTATGCGTCAAGATTCCCAGAGATAATTCCTTTGAGGAATATTAAAACTAAAACAATAGTAACAGCTTGATAATTTTTTTTTTACTCAATTTGGCCTTCCCAAATAAGTTCAGTCTGATCAAGGGTCATCTGTTATGTCTGTAATTTTCCAGCAAGTTATGCACGAATTAAAGTCTTCAATTCAATTTTTCTGCATATCACCGTGAGAGCCAAGGTTCTTTAGAAAGATTTCATCAAACTTTGAAAAATACGATTCGGTCATATTGTTTTGATACGGGTAAAGATTGGGATGAAGGCGTTCATTTACTATTGTTTGCTGTTAGGGAATCAGTTCAAGAATCTTTAGGATTCAGTCCCTTGAACTAGTTTTTTGGAAATACTGTGCGTGGACCACTGAAGTTGTTAACGAAAAACTTATTTCTAAAGAAGATACGGAAATTAATCTTCTCGATTATGTTTCCAGCTTTAAGTAGAAGTTGTCAGTGGCTTGTGAGGTTACAAGAACTAATCTGCACTCTACTCAGTCAAAATGAAATTAAGGTATGATAAAAATACAAAGGAAATGAGTTTTCAGCCTGGTGATAGAGTTCTGGCTCTCTTGTCCGTGCCACAACATCCTGTTCAGGCTAAGTATTGTGGCCTTTACACAGTTGAAAAGAAAGTAAATGATTAAAATTATATCATAAATACTCCCGGGAGGCGAGAAGAAAAACGACTTTGCCATATAAATATGTTAAAGTAGTATGCTGAGAGAGTTAGCCAGGTTACTCATGAAATTAATTTAGTTGTATTTGTCCCACATACTGAGCATTTAAGCGATGGAATGCAATCAGACTCTATTGATTTTGCATTTTAAAAATCTTCGAAATTTAGAAATTATGAATAATCTGGACCAGAAGCTTTCACATTTGCAACAACGAGGAAAGAATGTATTAAAACTTTAATCATTTTAATATGAGCACTTTTTCCAGATGTTCCTACAAGAACAAACAAAATCTACCATGACGTTGAAATTGTAAATTCAACACCTGTGAAACAATACACGTACAGGATGAACCCTCTCAAACAGGAACGTTTGAAAAAAGAAATTCAGTATTTGCTGGAGAATGATTTCATAGAGCCGAGTAAAAGTGAGTGGAGTTCACTTTGTATAATTGTTCCGCAACCAGATAATACTTTTTTCATGTGCACTGACTATAGACAGGTGAACAGTGTGACTAAAACAGATTCATTTCCATTACCAAGAATCGATGACTGCATTGATAAAATTGGAAATGCAAAGAATGTCACCAAATTTGATCTTCTAAAAGGATTTCGGCAAATTCCCCTGACGGAAAGGGCAAAGGAAATTTCGGAATTCGTGACTCCAGATGGACTTTATCAATATAAAGTGATGCCGCTTGGGATGAAAGGTTCGTCTCGTACTTTTCAACGTTCAATGAACATGATTACATCTGATCTAGATAATTGTGATGCTTACATCAATGATGTCATCATCTACAACGACACCTGGAATGATCATTTCGCAACAGTTCGGAAATTCTTTGATAGACTCACTGATGCAAATTTGACAATTAATTTATCATAAATTGTAACATTTCTAGAACATATTGTGTCACATGGACAAGCTAAACCTATAGATGCTAGGGTCAAGGCTATCTCTTAATTCCCTGTGCCTATCGGTAAAAAGCAACTGATGCGATTTTTGGGTATGGCTGGATACTATCGGAAATTTTGTTCCAATTTTTTCATGATTGCTGAACCCCTGACAAATTTATTGAGCAAGAAAACTAAGTTTCATTGGTCTCAAAAATGTCAGGAGGCTTTTGATAAGTTAAAGGCCATACTTAAGAGCGCACCAAATTCTTACATCTCCAATTTCAGTCAATCATTTAAACTGTCTGTTGATTCAAGTGATTTTGGGGTTGGAGGAGTATTGATTCAAGAAGACAAAAATGGTGCAGATCATCCATTGTGCTATTTTCTAAGAAATTAAAAAAGCACCAGAAACATTATTTCACAATCGAGAAGGAATGTTTGGCTTTGATACTGGCATTGCAACACTTTGAAGTCTACATCAGTTCAGCTCCTTCTACGATTATTAATGAAAAACAAGAATCAGAGATTATTAAGTTGGAGTTTGATGTTGCAGGAATATAATATTGACATCAGGCACGTTAAGGGAAAAGACCATCTAATAAGAGATGCACTTTCACGTGTATAGGAATATATTGTTTCACGTATACTTTGTGTCATTCATAATATTTCTTATTTTGTAATTTTGTGCCAATTGTGTATTTGACTTATAGTAAAAAGAAAGCTTTATTTCGTAAATCTTTCTTTTTCTTTATGGGGGGAATTGTTTCTATATTTAATTTAATTGTTTGCTTGTTAACTTTAAGTGGTTCATTTTCGTTACATGCTATTGTAATGTAACATTGTATGCTGGACTTGACCTTGTCCAAAACTGAGTTCATTTCTGCTTGACCAGCTTGACCTTTTTATTTTTTATTTCATTTTATGTCAGCAACTAATGCATAGCTAAATTATTCTCTATGTTTTTGAGCTTAATACCAGAATTATTATTATTAATAGAAGTAAATATATTTATTTGGATCAGGGTTTTGGACTTCCCTAAGTGAATTTTACAGGTTATGGTTTTGATTGTGTAAACATCGGGATTATTCTAGAAGGTTGATTTCCGTTAGATAATGTTTTTGCTAGAAAATGCCAATTGTGACCTGAGGTCAAGTAGAGAACTATATAATGTTGTGATTGTGAGGACTTGGTCATTCGTGCTTTAACATCAGGCACTTTTAAGGTGTATTATATGTTGTGACAAGGAGTTTTGGGCTGGAATCTTTTCCTGTTCAAATTATTGAATTCCAGTGATTATCGTCTCTGGAAATACAAACGTGCTATGAAAAAATTCTTGGATAGAGACATTCACTGGAATTTATAGTATATTCAAACCAGGAATTATATTTCTGTGATTCAACAAAAGACTGTTGACACATCAACACTTCAACAGCTGCCACAGACACTTCATCGACTTCAGTTTTGGTATTTTTTCTGGACTTTTACTGAATTTTATTCAGGACTTTAAATTACAAGGACTTGTGTCTGTAATTAATTGATTATTTTGGGATTTAATTCACAAGCTATTTGTTTCTCATTTTCACTTTGCATTCAAGGGAAATAAAATCATTTGTTAAATTTTACAAAGCTTGTTGTCTGTCACTCTTTTCTGCTGCTTATTTTAAGAGCATGGACTCGTAACAATACCTAAGTGTATTTTCCGTTACTCTCTTTCTCTCTATGAAGCCGAAATTCTCTTTTCCGTGTCCCCAACTCTCCAGACACTCGACTCATGGACAATTTAACGAGAAAGGTACGTTTTAATGATCTATGAGTCAAGATCTTTCTCTTCAACAGAAAACCTTTGTCTGCTAGATATGGCGATGGAGATTACTGAAAAATATCTGTAACATTTTGCACCATTACAAAGACCTCTTTCGGAAGATGAAAATCTGGTATTTCTTCTCTCTATTATTTTGGAGCTGTAATCGTTGTTACCTCCTAAACGTCCTCGGATGAGCCCTTCACCTTAGACCTTTCTAGTCTACACAAACAATCTGACCCTGCATTATCATTAACCGTCAATTTGTCAACTTAGTTTCGGCTAAATAAGCGAGTGGTTGGTGGTCAGTTTCCAAAATAACCTTTTGTTCAGACAAGTAGCGTTGGAATTTAGATATTCCGAAAATAAATGCCAAGCAATTGCTCTCAGAGACCAATTAATTGCCTTCTGCAGTGGACAATTTCCTTCTACCAGATGCGACCGGAAATAAGTTTGCATCATATTTTTGCAATAGCACTGTCTCTAATCCTCAGCCAGAAGCCTCAGTACGGTGGACAAGATCCTTTGTCACGTCTGGTAATTTAACTACTGCGTCTGACGTCAGCCTGCCCTTCAGTGTCTGAAATGCGCGTTTACATGTGTCTGTCCAAATAATTTTCATCGAAGCTTTCTTCCTAGTTTAGATGGTCAAGAAGCTAGCAACATACCAAACGTAATACCCTGCCAGTCCCATAAAAGATCGAACTTCCGCCTTAGTGGTCGGTCATACCGCTTCCTTAAGTTGGTCAACTTTAGAGCTATCTGAGGTGTGACCTAGGTTGGTTAGTTCTCTAAACCCCAGATTGTCGGATGAAAAGTCCCATCTGTCAAAGTCTTTCTTAAACCTTTCTTAGCAAAATTATATTGTCGTCCCAAGTAGCTGTGACAAATAGTAAGCAGCCCATGAAGCTCGAAACTCAAATTCTCCTTTACAATTCCAGTAACTTTCTCATCATACCGGTAAAGACACTTGGCGTATTCTGCAACCAGTATGGCATGATTTTTCATTGGTGCTTTCCATCTACAGTTGCAAAGGCAAGTCTTTCTCCGTCTTCAGTTTTGGAATTTTCCTATACCCTTTCGACATATCAGTTTTCGAAACATATTTCGCATTGGTCACTTCAGTAAATATGGACTCAGGATTCGGTAATATTTCTTGCTGAAATTCTGTTATCCTGTTTAATTTCCTATAATCGACACAAACGCGGCGAGTGGCGTCCCTTTTCTGCACCAAAATACACCGATTCAGCTGGTTCTACGACTCCGAAGTCGATCATTGCTTGAATTTAATTTCGGACAGTTCCTAATTTCGAGTGTGGTAGAGAATATGATTTCATTTCACAGGCTTTCATCTAGTAGCTTCAAACTGAACTCTTGTAAATTCGTTTTGCCTGGTGGCTCTGTCAAGCTGCTTGAGTAGTCTTGGAGTAACGACGCCACCTCCTCTGGTTGCTTTGACGTTAACGAGTCGCCAAGGACAATGTCGATGTAGGATTCTTCCCTCGTCAAAGAACAACTAGGAAATATTTCTGCCTATCCTCCTTTGTCGTCGGAGTCTTCAGTCGCTTCATAGACCTCGTCTCAACAGGCCCCACGTATACAGGTCCCTGCCTGCCCCAGTGTTTGGAAGCTTGTGTGCATTCTCGTAAAGCTCAGCCATCACGCTGATATCTTCCAAGGTTGAGGAGTCACGCTCCTCTAGGAACACGATTAAATCTTTCCGATACGTGCTTTAAACGTGTTCTTTCAAAATATCTACGGTTATAACCTCATACATTAACGCCATAATGTCATTTTGATCCATTTATTAAAAAGCACCCATACGCGTGCATGAGCTTGTGTAGTTCTTTTGACGACTCTTGAAATTTCGGAAACTTTCAGCCGACAGTTCATAATGCCGTAGTAGCGCTTTCTTCAGGGCGTCGTTCAGCGTCATATTATACTAGACGTCTTTTGTTGCCCCATGCAAGAATGCTGATGTGTTTATAGCTCATTGGTCTTTGGGAATCTAATGAACCAAGTGCGAACTTTTCGAACTGAGTCAAAACGTTGTCAATGATTTATTTCTTGCCGTTGAACATGGGCATGGTGATCTGTATCAGTTGCCTGTTTTCAGACAGCCTACTTGTTGGCCCTGAACGTACATTCAGGTCTTCACCCCTTCTCGTCTCGGCTTCGATCCTTAGCCTCCCCATTGTTGAAGTATGTTCGCGTTCCTTCGCCTTTTCCTCAGCTTGCAGCCTGTGCAACTCGAGGTCTCTCTTCTTTTCTCTATCTCTTTCTTATTCTTCCTCTGTCGCTTGTTGTGCCTTGTGTCCTGTAACACTTAGCTCCACAAATTCAGCTAAATGGGTCCCATCGTAACCTCACTCCTCCTTACCAATCGACTTAAATTCCCCGACTAACTGTCTTTTGTCATCCTGTTCTCTACCCACTCTGGTCTTACTGCCCTATTCAAAATAGCTCCACACGTATTTACCTACTGAGTTATAGCCTTATCTATGGACTCACTTAAAACCAGACTATCACTTGCACAAACAAGTCATAGATGGCAGTGCACGCCTGAATGTCTCCCCAAAATTCAGCTTAAAGCTTACACAACAAATGTATTTTCTCCCTGAATTTCACAAATTGCGAATACACCTTTATCTCCCCAACGTACGGATAACAGAAAAGGCATGTCTCAATCCCTTACAGTGTTCTCATCACAATGTGAAAAGAAATGGCAAGTAAATTGCACTCACTGAACGTATAAAACATACAGACAATGGTTCGTGTCACTGTCATAAATATTTATCAACATGCAATAAAGAAATTTATCACGTGCACAATTTTGTAGATATTTTCGCTTTGCATTTTGACGTGGTAAAACAGATATGTAACAATTAAGATTGACGTATGGGCTAGGCTCCCAATAAATTACTGATTGCGAAGGATGGGATATACCCTATTTTGGGCATGGGTGGATTTTAATTAGGACAATTTGGGATAACAGGCCGACGAGTATGTCAATGTACGGTTAAGTGTAGGAAATGACAGGGTTGAGAAAAGTCAGCGACAAATTTTTGGAAATCTCGGGCCATTTGAAATAAGTGTCATGAAATGATATTGTCCAGTAGTTATTAACTAAGGCGATTTAGAATCTTCCTCTTCCACAGGAAAACTTGGACGGACTAATATCACGAAGAAGATTCCTTAGAATTTCGTCAGGGAACACAACCCCCCACTCGCTTAGCTTAGCCAATTAAGATTAACTTTACCCGCCAAATATTTTAACACTCCTATCGAGCGAACGAGAGAGAGAGAGAGAGAGAGAGAGAGAGAGAGAGAGAGAGAGAGAGATATTTCCATTGTACTGTCGTTTTTCATGTAAATGTTATTCAATGTAGTCCTTGTGCTTGCTAAGACGTTGACACTTATTTCACCAAAAGATTGTTTTTCTTGAGAGATAGATAACTGTTTTGTTGAGTATTTAATATTTGTATTCAATATTCAACAACTCGTACACAAAGAAATGAGTTACACATTCAGTGATAACAATTTTCTTTATTTACTCAAACTGCATGACGTTCTGATTGTTGATTCTAATAATGAATATACAAAACTAATTGATCTTTTGATTTTTATAAGTCTATAGTCTATCGCCTTTAAAGTCTACCCATTCTTATTTGCAGCTGTTTCACCAATCATAATAAATTTCACAATTAAGCAAATCTTGGTGAAACAAGAACATGTATAATATTTAAACCATTCTATGACTCTTATCTCTAACAATAATTGTGTTTACAGAAAGCCATCGAGTCAGACGTTCATGACTGAAAAGGATATGCACTAAGTTAGATTGATTGACACAAATTAATCCAAAAGCCCTCTCTTTGGCAGTGCCTGACTTAACAAGTAGGTAAATAAGGCCGATTGACACAAATGACCGTCTCTGAGAACGCTGTCCTTGGCAGTGCTGACTGAATAAAGATATACTAATCTAGGCTGACTGACACGATATTCATATGATTAGATACACTATTATGTGCTACTAATTTTGATCAAAGATAACATTAGCGTGTGTGTATGCGTGCGGGGGGGGGGTATTTGTGTTTAAATGGAAAGGTATATTCATACATAGAAATTTAACAAAATCTGCATATTATATAAATGAAAAGAATTGATGGTGATAAATCAAGTAGGCTATGCATATGATATTTTTTTTCAAACTTAGATTCCTAAGATACTTTTAATTTACTTTCATTGTAAGATATATTTGTCAGACACTCTGATATCAACCGCACTGGTTGATATTAGTATTTTCGTATCTTTTGAAAGGAAAGGTAACTCTCCTACAACGAGATTCAAGACCAGTGAAATATATACTGTAACCATTTTTGGTCTCTCCAGCAGCCATTAAGTCACGTGTACGTGTCTGATTCCTGATATCAACATTTTTTTTTTCTTCCAAAAAGCTACCTGATATCAACAATTATATTTTCCACGAAGCTATCTGCGTAGTTTATTTTTTATTTATTGCGGGCTCTTGAATGTGCAAAAGCAGCAAAAGATGTTGCAATATTAACCAAGAAACTTTAGTTTAGTTTGTATATACGCATAATTACTAGATATGTTTCAGTTTTGATTTGTTCTTTGTTTTGACCGTACAGATATATTTTATGTTTTATCTTAACAAACAATGTAGTCATATTTATGTGATCTTACAGTGACTATAAAATATTTCAATACAATATCAGCAAGAAAGATTTCTTACAATATGTAATTAATTACACTCACTGAATAGGCAGTTGCGCAAACGAAGACGTGAGTGTAATGACACCAGCAGAATTCTAAATTCTCCTTCCTCTCTCGTACGCCACATTGATGGAAATGTCACTGTGACGGACAGGCGGCCAAAAATAATCTCACCATCCCTATTCGACAGATCCGAGAGTTTTCCCGAGAAACAAATATAATGGCAAGCAATCCACATGTATATCAATATAATACATTTCATATCATGCTAAAAACTTTCACTGAGATAAGTCCTTGTCTAATTGAATGCAAAATAACATTTAAAAAAATAACACAGATGTTGAAATCGTTCATAACATGGCAAAAAAAGTTTAGCTAGTGAGAAGTATATATATATATATATATATATATATATATATATATATATATATATATATATATATATATAGAGAGAGAGAGAGAGAGAGAGAGAGAAGAATGCTCATCGGTCTAGTATTCAAAGGAGTTTTTCAACAATTAAGTATGGCATTTCAAATACATTACAATAATATTTGCTATCATTAGAATATTCTGATAATAGTAGAGGTTTTCAATATTTGTAGGGCAAACTTTGGATCTTCATCGCTAGGTTCACAGTTGAAGCATCTTTTTTCGCAGCAACCTAAGTACTTGCAAATGAGGACAGGCAAGCATGGTGTGAACTTTTTGCTACATATGGGAAAGTAACACAAGTAGCACATATAGCCATATTCATCTGGACAACATTTCTCGCCACTGCAGCAACAACATTCACAGTCGCACTTACACGGCTTTACCTCCTGTTTGCAGGTTACCGTTCTGATGCAGGAAGACAATCTTGCGGCCAAATAGCTACCGATAAGTTTGGGCCATCTTTCAGAGGAATCGGTGCATACACAGCTGTTAGACGTAGCAATAATCATCAAAAGGAACTGTGGAATGTCCTTGACTGAGAGTTTCATGACAACTTCGTTAAAACCATGAAGGAACCGATAACCACGCTTTTTTCCACTTACTTCATATATCGTTTCTCCGATGACGTTGATGATTTGTACTATGGTGTACAGAGTACTAAAACATAAAACAACGATATAAACGAAAACAGTGGACTGTGATTTAGGGCAACTGAACTTCAATCGTTTTTTGCTGAATACTATGTTGCCACCTGCTTCGTCCAGCTCGGAAAGTTCAATCCATGCCATTACGATATCCACCAGCATGAAAACGACCGAGATAATTCTCTTGAAAATTATCATCGGGTTAGTCTGCGTTTTTATGTCTTTATTGGGGAGTGTAATCGGTGCACCTGCTGGTGTCTGAAGAATCCATTGGCCTGGTGGAGCTATCGGTCCGGAGTATGCATACGGCTGATTGGTGATCACTGGAGGCATATTTAACTGGTTACTGGGCATTGGATATGCGCCATAATACGGTGCTGAGTTTCGATTTTGGTAGATGTTGGGATCGTTGCCTTGAGGTATATATCCGTAATACCCATGCATCGGATGCATTGGAAGTTTCTGCTGATGAGATACCTGACTTGCATCTGGCATACGTGACTGGGTGTTTGGCATAGGAGATACGCCATAATGTGGTGCGTGGTTTACACCTTGGAAGTCGTTGGGATCGTTGCCTTTGGATCTATATCTATGATACTCATGAATCGGATGCATTTCAGCTCTCGGCGGATAATACATTACATCTGTATTGTCAATAACTGTATATACGTCTTGCTGTGATGCCATCTTTGACGCAAGTGCTATGCAAAATTACAGACATATGCCTAATAAATACCTAGAGAGTGTTGACCTCCAAACGAAGTTATCATGAGTTGAAATGCAGATATAGTTTATTTCGTGTATGCCCTACTAACACACTGTCATAATGTTCATATTAGAGCATTAGCACGAGAGAATATAAATCTCAGAAACAAAATAATATAGATTTTATAATAACAGAAAAAGAGTTAATTAATTGCGATTATGACAATACTCTTGAGGACAACATTCACCATAACCACCACCATCATCGATACCGGCTACATTCACCATAACCACCACCATCATTGATACCGGCTACATTCACCATAACCACCACCATCATCGATACCGGCTACATTCACCATAACCACCACCATCATCGATACCGGCTATATTCACCATAACCACCGCCATCATCGATACCGGCTACACCATCATCGATACCGGCTACATTCACCATAACCACCGCCATCATCGATACCGGCTACACCATCATCGATACCGGCTACATTCACCATAACCACCGCCATCATCGATACCGGCTACATTCACCATAACCACCGCCATCATCGATACCGGCTACATTCACCATAACCACCACCATCATCGATACCGGCTACATTCACCATAACCACCACCATCATCGATACCGGCTACATTCACCATAACCACCACCATCATCGATACCGGCTACATTCACCATAACCACCACCATCATCGATACCGGCTACATTCACCATAACCACCACCATCATCGATACCGGCTACATTCACCATAACCACCACCATCATCGATACCGGCTACATTCACCATAACCACCACCATCATCGATACCGGCTACATTCACCATAACCACCGCCATCATCGATACCGGCTACATTCACCATAACCACCGCCATCATCGATACCGGCTACATTCACCATAACCACCACCATCATTGATACCGGCTACATTCACCATAACCACCACCATCATCGATACCGGCTACATTCACCATAACCACCACCATCATCGATACCGGCTACATTCACCATAACCACCACCATCATTGATACCGGCTACATTCACCATAACCACCACCATCATCGATACCGGCTACATTCACCATAACCATCACCATCATTGATACCGGCTACATTCACTATAACTATCATCATCATTGATACCGGCTACATTCACCATAACCACTACCATCATTGATACCGGCTACATTCACTACAACCACCACCATCATCGTTATTATCATTCTTTCTCCTTCCAACTCCTCTGAATCCTCTTCTTATGGTACTTCTTTAGTTGTAACTCATATTAAATTCCATCAGGTCCACACACACACACACACAATCCGTTACAGGAGGTAACCATAATATTAACATGTCCTCCGACATGGTGGTAACAGTCACAGATATTAAATATCAGTAATATCCAAAAAAACCGCAAAAAATGTTTACTATCAAATAATCAAAGATGTTAAATATTTCAGGGTATATGTATTATTATTCTAAATACGTGTACTAAAAAATGTTGTTGAACTTCTCAATCAATGTAGATTGTACATTTACTTAAACGATGCACAATTTGTGAAGTGTACACGGCACATGTTAATAGGAGAAAATAAAGTTATCCAATCCTGTCTTGTTACGGCAATTAATGCATAATTTCCCATATACACACGCTTGTCCAAAAGTAATACTCAAATATCATGTAAACATTTGTTGTTTATTTATTTATTTATTTATTTTTTTGGGGGGGGGGGTTACTTTATAACATGTACTGTAATTTGTTGTTATACTGATATGTAATGTTATCTGAGAAATCGGAAAAAAAATGAAATCCTGGTCCCCTTTTCACTTTTGTTTGATCAGCTTTATGTAACACGGTGTGTTGGTAGTTTTTTCCTTTTATAACTAGCGTGTATGCGGCATCAACAGCCTATATCAAATGCCTGGTGCTGATGTTTGTCTCTCGTCTTTGACATCACAAGCATTCGGTTTCCGAAGATTAGCGAAAATTATGCATACAAGCGGACGCGCTTATTTTGACCTATTTTGCAGAAGACGACTGGGTGTTTGACGATCGGACTTTCGGCGCAGAAAACATGCCTTTGGAGATTTTAAATAGGAAAAGGAAAAAGCTTTGGAAGAAACCTTTAAATGAATTATATTGAGAATGTTTCATTAAACGGAATTTAATATTAGATATACGACACTTGCCTTACATGTATTTTGAATGTGCTGCTATTAGATCAAGACGAAGGAGGTAGGAAAGAGTGGCGCGCCTTCAACACACACGATCGAGCGCAGGCGCAAATGCACACACACAAGCACACGCTTTACATTGTAATACAAAAACCAAATATATACATAGACCTGACTTAGAAAGAACTAGTAATTTTATTCTCGAACATATGAATGGACTAAAACAAGTTTATAAAGACTTGTATCAAAGATCGACAGATCTTACATTAAATGTTTGGCATGCATCATTCAGGATGCATACAAGTCATCAGTTACCAGATCTACATGGCACGTCTAGGTGTTAAGACGTTAGTATGAGGTGACCATGTAGATTTCGGAAAAAGTTATTATTACATTGAATATACCAGATTTTCAAAGGAACGAAAGGAATTTAAAAAATTGCAACAACAGAGAAGATAACTAGCTATACTATTTATTTTTTGTTGTCATGGGGTTTAATGCCATTTTCAGTACAAGATATGCTATGCATGGGGGCCAGTATAAATGGTGGAGGAAGACATCGGGAAACCCTCGGAAGAACCAACGACCTACGGGAGCTACTGGCAAGCTTTCTTACGTATCCACATTAACCGAGCTCGAAATTCAAACCCACGCAGGCAGAGGTGAAATATCAGTGTTCTGTAACAATGAGTGCTTTAACCCACGCGGCCACCATGGGCCCCTATGATGCTCACAACATTTGTTATAGTAAATTTTATACAGCGTTTAATATCAATCTCAACACAATGAATACTAGTATAAAAACATATTATTAAAACAAAGCACATCTAATATAATAGAAATGAAATCCTCAGCTATAGCCAACCGGGTCCCCTATGTGTGATTTACGTAGAACGCATGGATATACCCATAAAAGAAATGCAATTGTTTGAAACACATTCCTTTCACTAACCGGTTCAATAAATCAACTTCGGTCTTTTGTTTGCAAATTTTAGAGGCCCAATTATTTCAAGTATGATCACATGTTGGTTTTATGAGATCTCTGCTACAGAATGTAACTGTGGTAATGTCATCTAATTTTTCTTTTAGCCAGACTTCTTGGATGAAATATATTGTTTCTTAATGCTGATCACCGGAGATTACACCAATGTAATCCAGTAATGGCCAGATGTGATAAAATTTTGTAATAGTCCCTGTGATACTTCCGCCTTTTGATCTTTAATCAGTTTTGTGATCTGCAGGACAATTTGCTGATCTAAATTTGTTTTAACACTTAAGGTGGGATACTATCTGGATTATGTGCCTTTGTCTATGGACTTGACGGAAACCAAGGACACCAGAAATTTACAATCACTCTTAAGTATCGGTATTAATTTTGATTCCTTGCCGTATTGCATAGTTCTTTGTTGATTTTGCTGCCAGACCTTGGGGTATAGTTAAATTGGTTAAAATTCTAACCACGATGATATAATCCTTGAGGCGTCTGTAAATCTCACCAACGTTTGATGTTGAAATTCTGTTTCTACTGAATCTGTGCCTTAGTGCATTCTGGTTTTGACGTTTATGTCCTCTTCAAGTTTTTTTATTTCATCTATGCTTTAGTGTTATGCTTTGTGAATGTGTCAAAAGTACATATAATTAGATTAGTGCAGGTTTGGAAATGATATACTTTCGTACAGATTTATATCGCAGCAAGTCTCTAGTTTTTGAGAATACTGAATTAAGAAACTTGAGTTAACAAACATGACTTTGAACCATGGAGGCCGTATGTAATTCCAAAGATGATACTTTTATTGAACTCTCAGCCTTTCTTAAAATGGAGATATTGTAACCAAATCCGAATTATGCTCACAAATAAGGCTGTACAGATAAAATGTTCATCGTTGAGGTGTTATATCAACGCTGACAAAGTCCTTTGTAGTGATATATACTCTCATTTCATCATAACCCCACCCGATAAATTGTTTTTGTTTTTACTCGACGTGTATTGTCTGTGTCACGTGCCTCCTACGGTATTATTTCTAACACCTGAGAAGGTGGAAATTAAAATTGAAATATCTCCGAGTCCCCCAGTCAGCGATATGTATGTATAAATATGTGTATAAATAACTCAAGGTGACAGGTATAACAATTTATTATAATATATCAAATGTATACCACAATTTCATCGACAAATTTCTCAATCGCAATTTCTTTCGAACAAATACAGTCAATGACCTATTCACAGTTGCCAATTACTGTAATAATATGAAATAAAAGTCTTAAGTGAAAGTGTATCCTGCAGTGTTGTCTCTGTTACTCATCTATCCACCCCTTGTTTCTCTTCTGGTACTTCCGGTATCCTCGACTACATGCTCTCCTGGCACTTCCGGATTCGTTCTTCCGACTTTTCCGGTACTCTCTCTGTCACGTGCTCCTTCCGGTACCATACCTCCACACAAACTGCTTACGTGCTTACGTCACAATAGACCTCCCACGTGCTCCCCACGTGTCTTCACTTTCTCCGATTCTCGAATGTCGCATCTACACCCACCCGGAAAGCTCCCTCCTGAAACCTTTGTCCACAAATCCAAACTAGAATTTTCCTAAAATTCTTCCCGCCGTTTAACGATCGCAAACTTGAAGTATAGACTAAAACCTCCCAACTTCTCTACAATCCCCATTGAATACAGTCTGCTAAATTGTGTTGAGACTACTTTGTGCTGCAGCAAGCAGTTCTGAATATACACGTACTCGAGAAAGCAACCGTATCGAAATTAATTTGCTAGCACCACCAGAGACACCAGTTACTCTCGATATAG
This sequence comes from Megalonaias nervosa, assembly GCA_016617855.1. Lineage (NCBI taxonomy): Eukaryota > Metazoa > Mollusca > Bivalvia > Unionida > Unionidae > Megalonaias > Megalonaias nervosa. The sequence continues at coordinate 28,907 of JAECUM010021195.1, forward strand.
CATGAACAATAATTCCGATTAGTGCATCTATGATGGTTGTCATGGTTACGATTTCAGCCATACTAAGTCCAAGAGCTATTGCTGCGGCAAGCCCACTAAGAAAATCGACAATCAAACATGCGCGCTTATATTTCACTATTTACGCGTGTCGCTTGGATGTCATTGTATATCCAGATGAATACGGATCTGAAAGCTAAGGCGACGAATGGGTTCGAGAAATATTTCTTTAAACTGATGAACAATTCTGAGCTCGGAAAAACCATGGAAAATCTATGCAAAGGAATTCGAGTCGACCTTTACCGAGATCCTGAACAAGATAAGCTTTGAAGGCTCATCGGAAGATCTTCGATAGTGGATCTGTTCACAGTAATAACAAAATATTTAAACTTAAGCTGTGAAAGCCTAACAATGTTGGATTGTCTGTGCTGGATTTATTGTATGGTTCTGGTGTGCCGCTGACCACTAGTGGGACAAGTTCCGTGACATGTTTGCGCCGATCAGCTTGGACCCGTTAGTTGTCTCACCATTGACTAGACCGGAACTAGCAGTTGCGATGGAAAGTATCGTGCTTGTCTAGATACGAATGTCTTGCACACATCAACCAAACTAAACAATCGCGACAATTATATAAAATGTTTGCCAGTGATGTCATACAAAAGTATGAGAATTTACGCAGTAAAGCTGCTTGTGAACACTTGGAATCGATTCATAATAATATTCCTGGTCGTAAAAGTGTCCAAAATATGCTGCAGTCGCGGAACAAACTGCAAGAGAAGACAGTGGGTTTTGAACAAACATTTGCACCAATGAATAAACCAACAAAGGAAATTGCTGAACGTGCTGAAGATATTTAAGAGTAACGTTGAAGAGGGGGCATTGCTAATTAGAACAGAAATAGAATCAGGTACAATATGTAAGACATAAACGCGCAAAGGATATCAAGAAAACAACAAGAGAAAATGCAGAGACTATCGGATACTTGCCATCAGAGACTGAGGAAGCCAAAGAAGACGTTGGTGAGGCACCCGTATTATTGATGAAGATCTTAGAGAGGCAGCTGCCAAATAGCAAAACGTTTCACCCCAGTACAAACAGCAGTTCAACACTTTAACAAAGATGCTCGTGATCTGATCTTTGAAAATCCTACACGTGCAGCTCTTCGCAGACCTACCAACCCTAAAGGCATCACGGATCGATTGGAAATATTCGTGGGATCAATTCGTGTGGCAACAACTTGCAAGAAATAAATCATTAATGAGGTCACATATATTTTCCAGCGGTCGCTCAAACAATAACAACAGGGATAGCAAAAGATCTCGCGCGTTGATGCACGAACTTATTGAATATATCAGTGATGTATATTACGAAATCTATGATGCAATAGGTAGTCGTACATATAGCCCAAAGCGTTACCTCAACGGTTGCAATCACATCAACGAAACCAGACTTAAGTGTGACGTTTTCTACACATATTACCGCTGGGGAATCACGTACACTTGAGATCATACTTGCGTCGCTCGAGTTTATTGCAGCTGGCCTAATATACGATCACTAACATCTAGTGGCCCTCCTGCGAATAACATATTTATCTTTTCATAAGATCGTGGAACAAGTTTGGGTATAGTTGAACTTTCTGAATGTGACAATCAAATTTACTCAATAAGTGATGAGGTCCGGCGAAACATTTCGATACTGACCGATAAAGACTCTACAGTCTCTATGCTTGAACATGGGCCAACATTCAGCTCCATCATATAGACTGTATAGTCTCTATGTTTGAACATAGGTCAACATTCAGCTCCATCATAAAGACTATACAGTCTCTATGTTTGAACATGGGCCAACATTCAGCTCCATCAGCGCAATTGAATCTCAACAATATTTAGTTTACGTCGGAGAAAAGTCGTCGAGAACATTTCTTGGTTCGCCTAAAGATCTTCCCGAACAAGAACAATTTTTACGTGCAGGACCTAAATATTATATCACGCCTGACATAGAATTACCTCAACGACACAGATCAATTAAACTTTGATGCCATCAATGATAGTTATGAAGGCAAGTCTGTAAAAACAGGTATAGCCTACCAGGGTTATGGTCTGTTTCGGTTCTCACCAACTGTGGAGCCGGGTGATTTACCATCAATTACCCGCGTGGTTCCTGTGCATCTTCCATGTCATAATAATCGGTTCACATATATTTGTATTTCGCTTGTGGATCTTCGAGGTTAAGCATTTACCATAAAACTTTATATCAGAGGTCGACCTGATATTTAATATAATGCAAGTCGTACGTGACCCTGTAAGACCCATGAGGCTAATAATGCGGAAAAAAATCGTTTACGCGACATGTTGATGGAGGTTTCACAGGTGCACAAATATAGACTGCCCAATTGCCATTGCTCGCTGCCCATTTGCCAAACAAGTTTCAGTGCGAGTCGTTGATAGCATTAAAAAACGTTGCTGTGGATCGAATGAAAAAAAAACTGGAGTTACAAACGACACAATCAGTTAGAGAATGACTGCATCAATTAGTGACTCGAGAACTAACAAAACCGGTTACACTTACACCAACAGAAACAATGCTCGCTGCGGTTGGTAAAATAATTAATGAAGCCGCTCAACAACGACTGTCAGATTCAAGGATTGCAAATGTAGTAGTGAAATGCGAATTACGGTCGAGGACGTGAGTGGTAGTCACCGTTTTCGCTGGCCACTGCTCTGTATCCCTGTATGGTTCTAGTTTGGGCCTCGTGACTTTCATGTATTATTAATGCTAATAATCTACAGGTTGCTCAACGTGTGTTGCTTTATCTTAAAATGGGCAAACGCTATGATGGATAGAAGCAGTGACCCAGAAAGGTATGAAAACTCGAAAACAATTATTTGAATCTGCTTAGACTTGTGTAAAATGCAGATTTTATGTAGATATTTCCTTAAATGTGACTTGCATCATGTAACATGCATAGGTATGTAATGTCTATTTTTAGATCTAGTATACATATTAAAATGAAGCAAGTAAACGTTATGCTGGAAACTACATTCATCATCAAAGGCGAATAATGTTATAATATTAAAATAAACTACCTTAATATGATGTTATGTTTAATTTGACCTTGAGGTATATAGTACTTGTCATTCACAGTAAATTTGTTATTAACAGGTCTAATAATAATAACAATAGCTACCCTTTACTCATTTTGCCTATAACTCTTTGATTGTAACTATTTTACAAATTATCAATGTAGATTTAGTATCATATACCAGCGACAGCTGTTCAGCATGTGGCAGTCACCAATGTCAAAAATATTCATGATTTAATCTTTCCTGGAAATCTGAAATTTGATCAGCTAACTCGAATTCAGTACCTATTAAACTGGCAAGTATATTTGGGAAATAGAAGATCTCAAATGGGTAATGATTTAATATTGAATTTATGAAACAAGTTGAATAATGTCCAGCTTTTGCGAGCCTTGGCGAGCAAAAGCGGACATTATTCAACGAGTTTCACAAATTTAATATTAAATCATTACTCATTTGAGATTCTTTTTATCACATAGTTTTTACTTCAGTGGAAATTATTTAGATAGAAAGAAGAACGAATAATTTCGTTCATTCTGACAGACGGTGCACCTTTCATTTGTTGTGCATAAAACATAGTCCCAAACAAAGTTGAACTGGTAAAAGTAGATTGTACTTTTTTACAAACTATAAATCAAAGAAAAAACTTCCATCCGAATAAACAGAACATTTTATAACGACATAATCATTTTTCAAAACAGAATGATCAATGCGATGTGATGCTGCCACATTGTTTGATACGGTACACAGTACAGTAGGCCTAGAGTACATGTTTACCCTAAAATATCACTTTCAGAACTAAACGTTACATTGTTGCGATTTTCATGTGAAATAGGATTACTGGATGCAAAAATTCCCACATTTACTGCAATGCATTTGTGACCGGATATTTGCAGCATTTGATTTGGACCAATAGATTGTACAGAAGACGTAAACAAATTTCTATTCGAGTCGGATTTGCATCCCATATATACTGCGTAAAGATGATGTGGTTGGATAAAGTTCTGTTAGTTAACAGACCCATTTATGTCCAGATTCTTATGTGAACAGAGGTGAGTTTATTTACTTCTTTAAGTTAACATTTAAACCACGCTTGTATATACGGTGGATTCTATATCTATGTTACATATATACCGCCTCCCCCTCCACCCGCTATCAAATAAGCAATACCCTTAGTTTTACTTCTTATTGTTGTTCTTGTCTTGTAGTTTTACGCCATTTTTCTTATGATGATATTGTTAAACATGACATAACAAACCCCTGTGGGATAACATATCCATATTCAGATAGCCGAGATAATTTTTCCTCAATTTCCTTTCGCGAGTTGAGTTAAAAAATGGCCGCCAAAAAATGTTCATTCAAAACAAAACATTCCAGAAGGCGGAGTTAGAAACGTTTTCCCACGATCCCAGCCAATCAGTAATGAGAATACTGCACAATAATTTCATGGGCTTATTTGGACCAATCAGAGTCACATAAAGTGATATGTTCACACGTATAATATCAAAAATATGAAACTGCACAGACTGTAGACGAAGTGTACCGACTATGTGATAAAACTACACCTTAAACAGAGACGAAATCTTGAACAGACTGGTCTGGAAGGGAAATATGTAGCTGGGGGGCTTAGGTGCTTTTGCAGAGTGAAAAAAGGAGTGCTAAGCCAATGTATTTGTTAGACATTTTTTTTTTTTTTTTTTCTAACAGAGTGTGGATAATAAAGAAAAAGTACAATTTTTTCTCAGATCTTTGATTCATCCTTCACTTAAATGCTTGGATCCCTTGGATTTCTCAGCAGATAAGTTCCTACTTCCCTTGATCTAATCTTCAAAAATGAAAGCTATGTATGTATGTATGTATGTATGTATGTATGTATGTATGTATGATATTCCCTCGCTTGGTCTGTGTGAAAATAGGTGCAATGAATAATGGTGCATGAGGTTTTGCTTGTATGAGAGAGAGAGAGAGAGAGAGAGAGAGAGAGAGAGAGAGAGATGGGCGGTGCTTGTACTTTCTGCCTCCGCCCCCTGCATTTATTTTGATGGTTGGGTTTGTAAAATGGTATATTAACAGCATATAAGCATGTAAGTGACCATCCCATCAGCCCGCTTCTTTCGTCTGTTTGGTTTGTAATTGTGAGTGAGGCTAATATATGACGTTGATTTCTATTGTCCATGGTTTGTAATTGTGAGTGAGGCTATTACATGACGTTGATTTCTGTTGTCCATGGTTTGTAATTGTGAGTGAACTATTACATGACGTTGATTTCTATTGTCCATGGTTTGTAATTGTGAGTAAGGCTATTACATGACGTTGATTTCTATTGTCCATGGTTTGTAGGTTCAGTATTTTGTTTCTAAGACCTTTTGTAAGCCTGACATGATGTGAGCTAGCATGCATTGTCCTACGGCGCGCTCTACAACTCCTTACACTTACATTTGTTTTTGTGATAGTTTGGCTGTGAGAAAGTATTTTTGGAGTGAAATATTCTATTTCATTTACCATGAATACCCATACTGGAGAAAATTTATTCATATTCAATTCCCAAAGAGACCCCTATCACTCCTAAGTAGTGATCCTAATGGCACGTCATATTATAATTCAATTGACTAACCGAGTGAGTGGCCGAATTCCAAGATAGCCGAACCATACATTTTCCACTTATCTACGTACAGGCCTTTCAGTCCCTCCAGTGACGCTTGATTGGGATGTAAAAATTTCAAAACACATTTTGTTTCTAAACATTTCTATGCAGTCCTACATATATTTAACATGGACATAATGACGATGACATGCAGAAACATAAAACATAGATTGACGAGTATTGAGTACAAACTCTGTTTCTAAATGTGTTTGTGTAAGTATTTATGTATGTTTAAATATCTTATCCATACTTAGGGGGTCCCGAGTGGCCGAGTGGTCTAAAGCGCTCTCCGTTACGGATCACTGCCATCTCACCTCTGTCTGATTGGGTTCGAGTCTCGGATTCGGCGAATGTGGATATGTGAGAAAGCTTGCCAGTAGCTTCTCGTGGGTCGGTGGTTCTTTCCAGGGATTTCCCGGTTTCTTCCTCCACCATTAATACTGGCCGCCATGTATAGCCTATCGTGTGCTGAAAAATGGCGTTAAGCCCCACAACAACAACAACAACAACTTATCCATACTTAGAACAGCAAATAAAGACATAGAGACACTTACAGTTTTCGTAGCTTTTCCTGCATAAAGTCATAAAGCAATTTAAAAGAACATCACAGTACTCCTTTTCTTCTTCTACAACCCTCGTTTAGAGCGTTTAAGTATAGTTCGTTTATAAATATGTCGAGAGGAAAATAGCTAATGGTTCGTTTCACTTGAATCTGTGCAACTATTTCTAAATGAGTTCTCGCACCTCCAAAGGTAAACATCAAACACTATCTTCAAAACTATATACTTAAAATACATATCTTTACGGAACAATAACACATGTGCCAAAGAAAATCTTGAAATGCCGGAAATGTGGTCCTTTACTCATACATGTCAATCATAAGAAGCCTAATCTATTCTCTATCTTCTTTCAGGCTTATTTATTTATCATAGACGAGTTTATCCAAATCTTTTCTAAAAATGCTTCATCGTAGTACTCCAGTACTTTAGGTACAAATCGCTCTACCTAAGGAATTTCAAAATTTGAGTATTAGCGGATCAATGTTTGATAATTTGATCACCTTAAAAATTAGCCATTTATAGCACGTAGATAAAAAAGTTCAAACGTGTAAGATAATTGTTCTTTGTATTTCACTATGGTGACTAAAGGTCAGTTTATTCAGGACGTTTGACTTGGAATTCATCATGAATGGTGAATATACTGAAACAAATAGTTTCTAATAACTTTCGACAATCTATAGATAAATAGGTTTTCACGTTTCTGAACTTGCAGATTACATGTGATCTTAAAAATCACCCATTATGGCAAGAATTATTCAGATATCCCTGTGGGTACATATTCAGCAGATAGCAAGTGAATTCAGCGACAGCAAGAGGATCATGTGCATGTTCCTTGTCGGCTGAATTAAAAAAAAATGCTCAGTCTAAAAATTTCACACGACAATTATAACACCTTACTTTATATCTTCCTCTACAAAACAGAGAAATGATGTGCTAGATAAAGCTTTAGGATTTGGTCACGAATTCAAAAGATATCTGAATTTTAACGAGTGTAATTTCATTTCATTGTTAGCAAAACTCAAGGAAAACTTGTGTTAGTAATATATCGATGTCAAGAATGACTGTTGAATGTTTGGATAATGACAAACCGCATGGAATACGAATAAGGGAAATAAACCGTACTGCTTTCCTCTTTCCACGTGGTACAGCTAACTCACGTGGTACAGCTAACTCACGTGGTACTCACGTGGTACAGCTAACTCACGTGGTACAGCTAACTCACAGCATCGTGCTGTTTCTGTGTCTAATAAATCTTTCTCTCTGAGCGTTTTTATTCAAAGTAATATTTCTGTCTTTGAGCTATTTTAGGCTAAAGAACGGCACTAGTACAGCGTTGTGTTGTTATCAGGATATTGTAGACTATATGACTATCTGACGAACCAATTCTGTGAGGATCCACAGGTTTGGAACAAAGATATTGAGCTTGACCAGACTTCAAGTACACATTTTGTGAGGATCAACCCTTTTGGAACACGGGTACTGTCCTTGACCTGACTTCAAGTATACATTCTATATGCGTTCACCTGCAAACATGTGTAGCCCCACGTGTATATTACGGAACGATTAGTACATGCGAACAAAAGTTTAATGTACTGTTTGTTTTCGTAGGGAGTTCCAGTGATAGGTATGGGTGCTCATACATCACATACACAAAGTTACTCATACATTATCCCGCAATGGGTAATCTGTCGACGTTTATTTACTACCTTTGTGTGCTACTGCAACAATAGCATCCAGTTCCTCCAGTAAATTCGTCGTGGAAGCGCCGGAACCAATTGTTGTACTAAGTGTAATTGCCCTTTATATTTCTTCCTTATTTGTCCCCAGTTAACACAATAATGCAACTAAAATACTGGACGAGTCATATTTGGCTAATGTTCCAGGATTAGCATCTAATTATCATCTATCCACACACATCTATCTACTATCCAACAGCCCATTATCTTGACCATCGCCCAATGATTTACTATACAGTCCTGAGTTTTGTACTATCCAACAAGCAGTTTGGAATGACCAGCAACCGGTGATCTACTATCTAATACCCACACTATACCATAAAGACGCCCATAGGAGTATAATCCCCAACGCAATGAAAAAGTCTTTGTTAAAAGCGCCCATATATTTGACATGTAAGGGTCTCTATGGCCTCTTGCATGAATTAACATTATCCGTTTATGCACTCTGGCAGGAAATAACACCATGTCATACGTTTAAGGTGCTATGGTCTATAGTACTTCTGTGGGAATTTAGCATTACGCCTTAAGTTCTTGGCAAGTCTTATTGTTCAATACAGCGACAAAGACAAAACAAAAAACGTATAAACACTTTGATTATCACCCAGCTCAAAGTGATCACTACTTAACACCCACAGAACATCATGGGAACGCCGTGTGGAGTATTATCACTCACTTATCTATCACCGAGTATTAAATGATGAACTATTCAACGCCCGGTTATCTACTATATAAAGTGCCGTTGTAGTGATCATTACCCAGTGGTATGCCATCCACCACCCATATTAGACTTTGAATACGCCCTTGGACCCTTGGAGTATCTCATGTCCAGTGCTCTGCTATCACAACGACTGCACCTACTATCCAATACGCCCTTAGAGTACCTTATAAACGGTGAATTCGAATTTTGTCGAACTATATGTATTTATTTAATTAGACTGATAGAAGACTATGAGTAATATAATTAGTGTTTTATTTAATTTATATACGCACAGTATGTCCACTTCTCATCTCGCAATACAGATCCCTTGTGCATTTTCATGTGGAATGCAAAGAACAATTTCACTGATTACATTAGTTCTAGACATATTTCCAAAACAGAAATTATCCTAAACGTATCATTAATTCTGCGCTGAACAAAGCCCGTAATCTTACTCAACATGAGGATTTAAACGCTGCAAATTGTATAAAAGAGAAAAATATAATTCCTTTCACAATACAATATAATCCTTCATTACCTAATATAGACCTTATAATTAATAAATATTGGAGTCTCCTAAATTTATCAAATAAAAACAGCTTAAAATCACTTTACAACAATAAACCAATTTTCGCTTATAAAAGTCCCAAGAATTTGCATGAGTTTCTAATTAGAACTATACAGACAGCTAATAAAAAAGACAATTCTCGTCATCTAAATGTAATAGACACCGGTGCTATAAATGTGCAAACATAAAAGAAAGTGCTTCTTTCAGTAGCACTAATACAAAAGAGGTATTTTCTCTACGTTATAACACTAACTGCGTATCAACTGATGTGATTTATTTGATAACCTGTAAAAAATGTAATATGCAACATATTGGACAAACACTTCAAAAAGTTTCTAAGAGAATGAATAATCATCGCTTTCATATAAAAAATAATAGAGATCCTCAGTTTTCCTCTAATATTTCAACACATTTTAATACCAATAATCACTCTCTACTCGATTTTTCATTCATGCCAATAGATATTGTGCATGGAGACATGAATAGACTCATAAAAGAAACTTATTGGATTCATAAATTAGATACTTTGTATCCTAATGGCCTTAATACCAATGCACTATATAAAATTGTATATTTTGTTTGGTGTGTATCCTTTATAACAATATAATTATTTGTATGACTGTTTGTCTCTATTTTATTATATTATTTCACTGATACAGGTTTCATTAAAGACTCGTGTATCCTTTAGGTCCTGTCATATATATATATATATATATATATATATATATATATATATATATATATATATATATAATTGTTATGATGATGTATGTCATTTATGACGTTACGTAATGACGTAATTGTTATTTTAAAATATAAAGACGTTATTCGTTTCTTTCAAAACATTTTGTGCCTGAAGAAGCATGTATTAAATGCGAAACTAGTTGCACAGAATTATCGGCGTTTGTGGTTTTTTATCGCAATACTGATTATACTGGGACATAAATATGAACAAAAGAAGACAGATTCAACATGCTTGTAAACCAAAATATTTATTTGATACTTTTAAAATGATTATTCTGCGAACACCCAATAAGACTCACCATGCCTAAACGTCTATCAGCATGAGACACCATCTACTTATGAATGTACACTGATGCTGTTTCACTATGTTAGCATGGAAAGTCGCAACAGATGATATGTCTGGTCAGAGCTTGCAAAGATTCATTTAAACATGTACTTCCAAGAAAGTTCTGGGGAAACCATATTCAGCAATTCTGTAAATATAAGCTATGATACTTCTTATGTCTGTCAAGAGAAAGGACTGTTAACTGTAGAATGTTCACAGCATCAAAATCGAACTTCTAAGACAAGTGAAAGGAGGGACAAACGTAAAGGCGCCTGTTAACGTTGTCACCAAGCAGGACGTTGGTCTGCGGAATATCCCTTAGCATTCAATTTAGGGACAATACCGCTCTAGTTTGGCAATAACCCAACATTAAGTGATATAAATCATACGCTTACTGTAGCAGCAGCACACAGTTTGGTGAAGACACTGACTTTCAGTATTGCAGTTAGTTTTACTAGCTGCAAACATTTCAAAACTGGTCAAAATTTAAAGTAAAGTTCATGTGGATGTTACTGACGCAGGAATTACCCATTCCAATTAAATGGTATTAATCCACATTTCTGCTTAAGAGTTTCTTTTGTATGGTTTGTGTGTTCATTCATTTCTGAAAAGCATACATTAGCCATTTTTCAATTGAATATCTCATTGCTTGGAAAACGATGTTGACGTGGGTGTTAGGGCACATTATACATCATTTCAAATCAAGTTGATTTACTGATAATGCAGATGAAAACATATTTAACCTGCAGTGCTTACGTTTAAATAATATGTTTGCAGTGTAATATGGGTTATTATGTTTGCAGTGTAATATGGGTTATTATGTTTGCAGTGTAATATGGGTTATTATGTTTGCAGTGTAATATGGGTTATTATGTTTGCAGTGTAATATGGGCTATTATGTTTGCAGTGTAATATGGATTATATAGTATACAGCTTAGCCTTACTTCAGATGTGCTTAAAAAAAAAAAATGCTACCTCCGCTTGGTCCTTTTCACTTCCTGGACTTTAGAGGTAAATTGTAAAGAAAAAGCAGATAACTTTTTTACATTTTATAGATCTGGTAATTCATTCACTGCATGTGTAGAAGCTGGTTGTGTCTAGTCCGACAAAATTCATTTTTCCTATTTAATAACTGCTAAAGATAGTGTAATTTTGACTAATTCAGGCTGATTTTTTTAGCACAAAGGAGCAGTCATTTTAGTTAGCTGTGTGCCTAGATCATGTACAGTTTCCACAAGTACAATATCCCAAGAAAGTTCAGCCACAGTACTAGAAAGTAACATAGAGGAATACCACATTACTCTCCACTGTGCATGTTGTAAATGTAAACAACTTCACCTTACACCCACCACTCTCTCAGAAGTTCATAATATATGCAGAGCGCCCTCATAACCCGTACAAACGTTTCGAAATTGGTGTAAACGTTGCAGCCTTATTAAAGAAACATTGCATGTCCAGTGAAACAAAGCTTAGAGAGTCTACAACTATATCTTCATTACTCTATTTCTATCAGCGATCTGGGCATTCAATGTATACATCATTCACCTTTTCGAGTTTATGGAAGGGGACTAACTGCTAAGCATAGCAGTTTGTATTTAGTCCAAAATTTGTCTTTGTTGATAACATAATTGGGCGTTGCTCGTTTAAGTCAGGCATATATAAATAAAATGGTACACGATGTACTCGTTTTCAAACATTTCTAATATTTTATTCAGATCTTTGGTATCGAAGTCTGAATAGAATTATCTTATAATGACCTATCCAAGAAACGTCTCTGGTCAATTTCCGGGTACTCTCTCTTGTTAGCTGTACATTGTACCGCACTAGAAAGTTTTAATCAGTCTAGGCCAAAAGTTAATAACACGAAACTTCTCACTAACTCACTAATTGTTACGTATATTAAATTTGCATTATTAGTTATGTTATTATATGTTGTGGGGTATGTAAAATTTTACCTTGTAGCTGACCTTGTCCAAAATCAAGTTCGTTGTTGACCTGACCAAAAATCTTTTTATCTTTAAATCTGTGAACAACAAATACAGTGCTAATATGTTCTCTATGAGTATGGGTTTAATATTAGGACTCATTATCAATAAAAGTAAACATATTTATCTTTTGTTGAGTCAAGAACATTGTGTTTACCACATTATATATTATAATTTTAGTAGCATATTTTATGTTGTAAACATTTGGAATCCTCTAAAATTAAATTTTCCATTAGGTAACCGTTTTTTTTATCAACAGTGCTACTTATGACCTGGGGTAGGTAGAGGAATATAAAAGTTTGTGTATTGGAAATATTATATATTCCTACGATAACATCTGAGCAAAAATCATTCATATTGTTGTTTTCAGAGTTTGATTACGGTGAAATCAATTTATTATTCTCTTTAAATTTAAAGTGCTCTTGGAAAAAGGCATTAATCAGGAATTATTGTGAATTCAGACAAGAAAACCTTGGATTATATTACTGTGATTCAACAAAAGATTGTTGGCGCATCTCCACTCTCCAGGTCACTATAGACACATTAATGCCTTCCGAGCTAGATATATTTTGGACAAACACTAACGTTTATTCAGAACTTTAACCATTAGGACTTGCTTTAGAAATTCTAGGATTATATGGGATTTAATTCGCAATACCATAAGATAGTTTCTTTTGCACTTGTACTTTGCATTTGAGGGGAATAAATTATTTGTTGAATTTTGCAGAACGTTCTGGCTATAGCTGTTTTCTGTTACTTTGTTTAAGACCATAGAGTCATAACATAATACAACAGAAATATAACATAATATATTTTGTATCACTTTGATATTGCAATGCACGGTATAAGTTTTACATTGAAGTTCTTCGCTCTGATACCGCTATCGTGAAATATGCTTCAGGAGGTCAGATAATTTAAAACTCGTGACAGGGGAAA
>JAECUM010021196.1:0-26806 GCA_016617855.1 Megalonaias nervosa
GTAAATTGCACAGAGCTTCTAATGATTAGACACGGAACTAAATCCCCCTTATTATTATTATTATTATGGTTATTATTATTATTATTATTATTATTATTATTCATGAATTAATTGTTATACATGCAATACAGAAGAGTCTTTTCCAAGACCACTTCTTGCTCAATAACTTCACTAGTCCCAATCAAGGCATTTCCAATACTACTGCTTGATCATTAACTTTAATGAGTCTGAAGAGAGTCCTTTCCATGCCAACTGCTTGATTAATAACTTGATAAGTTCCGCATGAAAAAAAGAGGTAATACAAATAAGATTTTATATCATCTGACCTTGACATCTGCATCCAGGCTGTACAGCCTTGGCCTTGCTACAATATTCAACTTTTCCATCAGTTGTAAAATAATCTCAGTGTAATAATGGAATTCTGGGTGTTTCTCTTTTGTCCAAATGGCACCTAGAAAGTAAATTACATCTCATAAAGTATTCAAGTAAATAAAACAGTACAGTATGTGTATAATCTGTTTTGTGTGTGTATTATTGTGATGGAATTCTGGGTGTTCCTCTTTTGTCCAGATGGCATATGGAAAGTGATACTGAAGTATATAAAACAGCAGAGCGTGTGTATGGGTATATGGTATGCATCCAATATGAAGTACTATCACTATGTATGGTATGCATCCAATATGAACTACTATCACTATGTATGGTATGCATCCAATATGAACTACTATCACTATGTATGGTATGCATCCAATATGAACTACTATCACTATGTATGGTATGCATCCAATATGAACTACTATCACTATGTATGGTATGCATCCAATATGAAGTACTATCACTATGTATGGTATGCATCCAATATGAACTACTATCACTATGTATGGTATGCATCCAATATGAAGTACTATCACTATGTATGGTATGCATCCAATATGAACTACTATCACTGCTACAGACCTGAATTTAGTGGAAATTACTGAAAATTTACTTATATCTGTGAGTTTCAATTTTAATTGATTTAGTGGCTGTGACAAACTACCCATTTGTAGATGCACCAGATAATGTTTGTAATTAATGGAACCAACCTTCTAAACACAAATGTCAATACGGACCAAAATATAATTTATCTAAATAAAAAAAATATAATTCTTTTTAAAACGACATAAATTGACATCAGTAAAAGTCAGTGAAAAAACTCTTAGTATTTTGTATGTCTTCGTATCACAATATCTCTAGCATGTTCAATGTTGTAATCCCCGAGGTCATAATCTATTTGAAGGTCCTTCTGTAGCATCCTCATTGTACTGTTTTCCATATTCCATGGTTAGACCACGACTGATCGAGTTTATCCATGATTTATGGACCAATCATAAACAGGATACAAATAGTTATGAGTGCAGAGACAATCTTAATCAAGGTCTTGAAAGAAAAACCTTGAATAAAGATTCACCAATGTTTATGACACTGTATGGCCTCATACTTGCAATGTTTATGACAATGTACGGCCTCATACTTGCAATGTTTCAAATTTATCTGCAAACAGGGTAAAAAAACACATGCTGTTCTGAAACATGAGAAATTAGATGAATGAAAGATCAAATATGGATCAATCCATCACTAAAGATGGCCCATGCAGAGACAGGTCGAACTATTATATTTTCCATGAATAGCCCTGACAGTGAAACATGGAAAGTTTCAACGAAATCTAGAAGAATGGTGAGCAATATGCTTGTGTTAATTAATAAACATCATATCTATTGCATCCCAACCCTACCTCATGATGGCAAGGAATCTAAGGTAAGAATGAAATAAGTAACACGTCTGAAAACAGTCTGAATATGATGATTTGTCAGCATGCATACAGTACAGCTTATGCAATTTTTCGGAAACCTATGAGATGCAGTGATGGTGGAGATGGAGTAGAGAAGAGTAAGTAAAAACCTCCACCATATCTCAGCACGATCTGATGGAATTGCTGTGGTGGCTCACAGAGAATTGCTCTGCACACCACACTTTCTCGCTGAGTTGTCTTGGATGACTACCATGGAGTGGACATTGTCTCTATCAAATGGGCAATGTATAATGTATATGACTCCTGCAAGCATGCTCTTTAGAAGTTCGCGGAGAGAGTGCTAATTTATTTACACCGCTATCAGCTGATTATCAACATTCCTTTGTTCTAATAAAGATAATGCAACAGATGTAACACTAAGTCAAATTTAAATATTAACATAGTTACAATGCTTCGTGAACTGTATTAATACGGCTCTCGGACATTTCGACCGCAAGACAATTCAACCCCAAGACAATTTGACCCCAGGTTAATTTATTGTGTTTATGTGTGGTCATATAACAATGCAACAGGGTCAGTGACCTTTTTGTTCCATAAACAAGCTCAGTCAAATACAACAAAAACCACTGGGTCAGCCATTCAAATTTTATACACAAAAGAAACATGTGCAGGTGCATGCATATTGTGAGGATTTAAAATGGAACTAAACATCAACAATGTTAAAGGATAAAGAAGAAGTAAAGTTCGTTTATGATATATAATTAAAAGAAGAAAAATATGCTGCAGTTCTAGTACCATAGGAATTATAACTCCTTTTAACAAATCAATATTAAGTCTGTTGAAAAGATATACTAACTATTATATACAAGTAAGGCATACAAAACAAAACGGTGCTTTATGGCTTACCTCATACCTCGTGAAGGACCCAAGTGATCGAATACTACGTATTAATCCAAGGAACGGAATGCCAACTTCGAATGAAAAAATATTAATTTATCAAAGAAACAGTGAAACTCTTTTATTTTTTATTGGTAATCAATGTGTTAAGCAACACGGATAAATGATTTACAAAACATTTATATACTTAATATACATGTGAAGATTGAAGTTTCAACGCAGTTTTACAAAATGCAACTTTTATTGTTGGAACTTAAATATGTATCATTTTAATAAAGATTGTGATTGTTGCTTAAATCCCTCCCATGTTCTAAGTTAGTGAATTCAGTAACATGATACAAGATATTATGTCAGGCTGATTAAATAAATTTGAATGTTGGCTCAGCAACTGCTGATTCAGTAAATATTTCTAGGATGCTGGCTAGATAAATATTTGTATGCTTACATGACAAGAAAAAAATAGATTTTGTGATGGTCATAAACTGTGAAGTCTAGAGCTGCCAAACTATAGGGCCATTTATGTAAAATGGGAGTTGCTCTCATACAAGTTCGGATGTTTTCGTAAATCTTCCGAAACAGGTCTTGCAATTTGTTAACTCCAAAGTGCTGGGGTGAGTCCTTTATACCCTTATTTGAGAGCGAATTCACATTTTGTGCTGCTTGAGAACACAATATAAGCAAAACCACCCAATTCTTTGGCAATAATTTGGTTCAAGACTTCACAGCATTCACCTTCCTTTTCCTACAGGTGAGAGAAATTATATGCTACATTCTAAAGATTTTCTTTTAAAGCCACAGTGGAATTATTTGAATGTTTTAAGAGATTAGATTTAATTTATGTTTAATTTTCATACCTTTTTTCTTTTCATTCAAATTAATGTGCAATGGTTAACTTAAAATAAGTGAGTTTAATTATAATTAACTATTCACAATTTCTTTCGGCGATTTAGCGGTTTGTGTTGATTCTTTCTTTGCAGACATCAATGAATAACAGTGATTAGTGGGAATGACCATTAGTACTGTGCTAATTGTTGTTAAAAATAACTGAATTTTGTATACAAATTTACAGTGTGTTAAATTTGATTTCTTTTCATTCAAATTAGTGTGCATTCATGAATTTAATAAAAGTAACTTTAAATATAATTAATTTGTTTCAACGATTTGGCGATATGTGTTGATTTTTTCATTGCAGGCATCTATAACCGTTTGATTAGTGGGAATAACCATTACCAGTGTGTTAATTATTGTTTTAAAACAATTCAGACTTTTTATACAAATTTATAGTGTGTGGTACGTTTCATTTCATTTCATTCAAATTAGTGTTTTTATTAACTTAATAAAGGTGTCTTTAATTATAATTAACTGTTGACATTTGTGTGTTTTGGTATCTTTGATTACAGACATCAATTAATAATCGTGTGATTCGCAGGAATTACCATTAGCAATGTCCTAATTATAGTCTAAAAAATGCATGAACTGGGGTTGAATTGTCCCAGCGGTGGGGTTGAAATGTCTTGGAGTCAAAATGTCTTGGGAATTTTCTTGGGGTCAAAATGTCTTGGGGTCGAAATGTTTTGCTCCCATTAATACTACTGTACATTTTGTTCATTAAGAAAAGGTTGATCAACATCTTTTGCAATAAGTCTACGCTTTTACTTTATTCAATAAAATCTGAACAAACTTAGGCACTTATTTAATGAAACCTTGCTCAGCTTCTCTTGAACAGTGTTAATCTATCCTACTGTTTGAAGATGAAAAGTAATTCTCTGAGGTATGGACAATTACATTTCAGAAAACAGATGTTTCTGTTTAAAATATAACAAACAGTAAAACAGATAACACCAAAGTGACACTTAATTATGAACCATGTGTTTATTCCTTAAACAGTAATGACCCAGTCATGACGTGCATGTACACAGCTATGAACTAGTTAAATTCTGACTGCATGTATAACATAAAAGAACTGGCCAGTTAATTTATGCAACTATAATGTTCTTTCCAATTGGGGTATTTTGTATTCATCACTATATAAATTTGCTTCAAGTAAAACAGGTATTTGTGATAGTGTCCTTTTTATGCTACAAATCAGAACAATATAATTGTTTTCAATCTCTTACACTGCCCATCCCTTTGAAATTTTAATGGGCTCTCCATAATCAAGACTTGGCTTCAGTGAATGTTCTGCAGAAACCAAAACAGTGACCATTGTAAACACTGTTATACAATGTTAGCATCAGAAGATGATGTCAATTTCGGCTTGGGAAAGGTGTGTTTCTAACTCACAAAGCCATCCGATTTGGTGCATTGAGCTTAACAGCTGGAATTATGGGGGTTTTGTTGGCATCCCATGACTCCGTCCCAGCACATAGCTGGCAAAGAGTTGGAGGTGCCACCCTGTGTTTTCTAATGGTGATAGTATAAACTGTGTATCAATTTGTTCACCCTAACAAGGTGTTGTTGTATATAAAATATTAAAATAATAATAATAATAATAATACATTAGATAGCACTTGGTAAGGTTTCATTTAATCATATCTTATGAGTTGTCCCTTGAATGTTTGGTTCTGGGCTAGTACTTCCTCTTTACACGAGCCTGTAAGGTGGTTTCCATGCCCTGATCCTTGCACTGTTACGAGTCTATGCTCTTAAAATAAGTAACAGAAAAGAGTGAAAGACAACAAGCTTTCTAAAATTTAAATAACTTATTTCCCTAGAATACACTGTGAAAATGAGAAAAAAGAACTTACAGTATTGCGAATTAAATCCCAAAATAATCCAAGAATTACAGACACAAGTCCTAATAATTTAAAGTCCTGAATAAAACTCAGTACAAATCCCAAAGAAATCCAGATTTGAAGGCGATGACATGTCTGTTATGGCTCATATAGTGTTGATGTGCCAACAGTATTTTGTTCAATCACAATAATTCCAGTTTTGAATTCGGTAAAAATTCCAGTGAGCACTTTTGTATTTCCAGAGAAAATAATCATTTGGATTCAATAATTTGAAGAAAATAAAATTCAGCCAAATTGGTCACAACACAACACAACTTTAAAATGCTAGATGTTGAAGGATGAAAGACCAAATCCTCACAATCACAATATTATATAGTCTTCTACTTGACCTCAGGTCACAATTAGCATTTTCTAAAAGAAAACCTTGCCTAATGGAAAAAAAAAAACAAAAAAACTTTTAGAATGATTATCTTCTCATCTTCTCTTTTCACAAATGTCATGAGTTTGTCTAATATTTCTCTGGCTCGGTGCTTGAAGCCCTCAAATTATGGTTCTGTCATTAACAATGTAAATTTGGTAATTATTCCAAACTAAACTGAGCTCCATGTATTGCTAAAATGAATAATAATGTGGAAAATTGTACATTCTATGATGTTCAGAGATTTTAATTTCTAACAAAAATTTAGAGCATTTTGCATGAATGTCTCCAAATGATTCCTAAATGGTCATTCTGGTAAAGGAAGGTATAAAAACAAAATTTGTATTATCATATAAAAAATAAATCATATGAAAATAATGTGTCAATCACCTAATCATCACACTGATTTAAATCTTACAATGATTTTGATGCAGATATTAAAATATGCAGTTTCCTGTTTATGACTGCTGGAACCTTTGGTTACTGAGTCAAAAGAAATGCAAACTCATTTCTTGGAACAGTATTTTGGTTTCTATATATGGCATACAGCTTCTCATCAAGCTACTTGGAGAATGGATAAAGTAACACACACACACACACACACACACACACAACTTTGGAACATAAGGTCATTAGTTCACACCCACTGGAGATAATCTTTGTTTCATTCTCCTCCAGGATGCTATGTCTAGTACAGCAATAATATTCTTACCACTTCCTGAACTTGTCCAAATTTCACTTTTTGTACATGTAGATTTTTAATTGGTAACATTTTAATTTTTGTAAGCAGAAAAAATTTAATGGATGTTATTTATCACGCTTTGTATGTAGTAGCTAGAACCAGTTGATAAAAAAGTTTAGTCTGCATATTTATCTTGAATTGATTTAATGGTTTCTACTGCATCATGTGGAATTCTCTACTTAAAATGAAACAAAAGCTAAAGAAACTGCTAGTAGATTCATTTCAAGTCCATTTTGCACAGTGAATCTTATTAATGTTCCCCAATATTACGCTATCGGAATGCACAGATGCATTCATTTCATTATTTATGTTGCAGTTTGCACAATATACTTATCATTATTAATTATCATGTGAATGTCAGTGATATTGCACTCTCTGCAATGACAAGAGTGATAATGAAAGATAAACATCAAACCTTTTTACAGAAAAATTGCATTCGTACCTTACTGAAGTGAAACAATATCGCACAAGTTCCAATACCACACATGAGTTATCATTATCATAATGTGTAATACAGCAGAATGCCATACATTTGCTGGAAATTAAAATCTTTGAACATTTAAGATTCTACAACCTTCCATTATTCATTTCACAATACCTTGAGGTCAGATTAAATATGAACAATTACCAAACCTACATTGTTAATGCTGGACCATAATTTGAGCTGTTGAAAACAATGGGCCAAGTTTGATGGCTTCATATATTAGAAATGCACTTTTCCTAGCTAAAACTGACATCATCTGATGCTAACATTTACAATGGTCAGTACCTTGAATTCTACTGAACATCTGCTCAAGCCAAGTCTTTATTAGGGAGAGACAATTTACGTTCTAAAAAAGAGATGGGTAAATGCTTGACTACTGTCTTGTTCCGTTGTTGTTGTTGTTGTTGCTGTTGTTGTTGTCGTGGGGTTTAATGCCATTTTTCAGCACACGATAGGCTATACATGGTGGCCAGTAATAATGGTGGAGGAAGAAACTGGGAAATCCCCGGAAAGAACCACCGACCCACGAGAAGCTACTGGCAAGCTTTCTCACATATCCACATTCGCCGAACCCTAGACTTGAACCCACGCAGACAGAGGTGAGATGGCAGTGATCCGTAACGGAGAGCACTTTAGACCACTTGGCCACTCGAGGCCCCTGTCTTGTTCTGATTTGTAGTATAAAAAGACATTGCTTGTTTTAGTTGAAACAATTTGGATATTATTTTTCTTGTGATGAATAAGCAAACAAAATGTGCCCCAATGTGAAAGAACAATTTAGCCTCATATATTAAATGGCCAGTCCCTTAGAGTACATATGCAATAAGAACTGAACTGGTTCATATTTTGTGTAAATGTATATTCAGCTGTGTAACTGGATTATTACTGCTTAAGGGCTAAACATCTGCTTCACATTTAAGTGTAAATTCAGTGTTTTCTGTTTTGTTGTTTGTGTCTGGATTTAACTGTCCATATCCCTGAGGATTACTTTTACATGCAGAAAAAAGTAGGATAAATTTACACTGCTCAAGAGAATCTCAACAAGGTTATGTCAAATCAGTAAATTTGTTCAGATTTCTTTAAATAAATTTAAAGCATAAACTTATTGTGAAAGATGCTGATCAACAATTTATAAATGTACTAAATATACATGATTTTGGAAATTATTTTGTATTGTCCATATATATGTTGACTTCTAGCAAACTGCATAGGTAGATGCTGACTACAGTGTGAGACAAGTCTCCCAGAATTCTACTAAAAATTGCAAGAGTAGTTGTATTTGCAAAATGTTGTCAGAAATTCCAACCAGCGGTAAATATAAATATGTATCAACTGTCATAAAAACCATAGAAACACACATATTTATACATCTGCATATCTTACAGTGCTGACTCTGATGTTTACTAATCATTCATCACAATCTTTAAAAAATGCACTTACTGTATCTACCATAGCATTATGCTACAGGACAAAAAGGGCAATAACTCTTTTACAAATCATGAAAAATCAAAGATGTATCCAAATGCACATATTTTAGTGATGACCCTAACATTTACTATGACTCCTGACAATCTATCAAAAACTGCAACACCAGTAGCACAAATAACATTGTGTCCTACATTGCATTAGGCTAAAGGCAAAAAAGGGCAATAACTAAAATTGTAATAAAATGATTTACTCAAATAAAAGTACAGTGATGAACGTAATATATACCAAGTTTCATGATAATCCATCACAAACTGTGCATTAATGCTAAAAGTAAAAATAAAAGTGCAGAGTTATTTGTCTGTATTTACCATATGTCATAACAATCCATTATATTTACCATGTTTCATAGCAATCCATATTATTTACATTTCGTATAAATCCATAATGTTAACCAAGCTTCTTATCAATGCATCAAAAAACTGAATCAGCTGCATTTTTGAGATTGTTATTCACTGCTATAATTACAAAAGGAGCAATAACTAAAACCAATTGCTGAAGCAAAATGATTTACCTATATGCACCTCTGCAAATGGCAAGTTTCATTGCAGTCCATCAAAACCTGGTACTATTTGTGTTCATAAGTGCTGGCACAATGGATGAACAAGCACAAGAATTACTATATATACTAATTTCTTTTTTTATGAATATTCAATTAACCAATTTTTGTGTTAACAAATCTGAAATATTATTCCATCTTTATCATTCAGTTTAATGAATTTTCATTACAACAAAAGCATGCATGCCAGATGTGCATAAATTGCCAGTCCCACTATGATAATGATAATCACAGACAATCGCATGAAATACTATCACAATGAAAAGCACAATCACATGAAATTTTATGGTAATGAAAACCAGAGAATAGCATAGAAACTCAGTCATACTGCAACTCTGAAATGGGGACAATCACACAAAAATATCTTCCATGGCACTAGGTAATAAATGGACCACTACTCCGGTAAAGCACGAACTCATTATTACCTGACACTAATCTAAATTGAATTTTTTCTAACTGATCTTAACTAGAGGTGAAATATTCATCGATATATCGATGCATCGATAATTTTGCTGAAACGATTCACATATCGATACAAGAGATGGAGAATCTATACAAAATGATACTTACTGTATACATGTTATTTTAGCCAACAGCAGTCATGAATAATTATTATTAGTTGCCTTGTTATTCTGTAAAATTATACTCCATCTGAAACAGGTTTTGCAATCACAGGCACTCATGTTTATTAGTAAAAACGAAAAACATTATTTGAGAATACCAACTCGCAGTCTACAAGTTAACAAAAAGTGACATGGTTCGTAATCTCCCCCCCCATTTCATGCTAATTAATGTTTAATGAAGTACTTTACTCATCATTTAATAACCACTTTCACGCAAAGTTTCTAGTTTGAATTGTATCTTTACTCATTTGGTCAATTTGAAAAGTACACTACCAGTGTGTTGCACGTTGAAATATGTTACATTGAATACTCATTTGTTGTTATTGCTTGTTCTGCTCCAGGTTAAACATTAACCAACAATCAGCTTCTTCTCTGCATGACAAGCAGGAAGTATTGCCAGAGCAACAGAGATACTTCGTGGTAAAGTCATTAGATATGTCAAGTACTTAAGTGGCGATGATGTTAAGGTGTGCCATTGCGCAAATGGTGTAAACTTTGTACGAATTCGTGTGCTTGGAGAACAGTGAAACGCAAAAACTCCCACAAATTCATTGAAACTCCCACGCATGAAAATGTGCTTGGCAAAGTATTCAATTTTTGTTTAACCGTTTTTGTTGAGACATGTTTTTGGGTAGCAACTGTTCCACATCTCTGTTTTCAAGCACGATATGAATCGTTGTGGAACTAAATCTGATTAGAACAATGTGCCCAGGAATAAAAATTATGATGTAGTTTGAACCAGTCATGAAGTTTGACAAATGCGTGTTTAAAACACGGGCTACATAGAAAACCCAAAATGTCTGAATCCCAGCGTGGTTCATTATGAATTCATTCGGCAAATACTTGCTGATTATAGTGCTGATGACAATAACTTTAAAGTTATAATGTATATAAGATTATTGGAGCTGGGAAAGCGTGAATGGGGACACCAGTGAGTGATTTTGAGCCCAAAATGATGTTAAATACGAGTCAGATGTGCAAGCTGGATGGACAAAAAAAGCATGACCCTTTCAGTGATATTTTGAAACTAAATATGTGTAAAGGGCAGAATACTGAGCATACTTCAAATACTGACAATTTAAAAGGATAATGCAAACTTCGCTGTTTTAATTAATCAAATTCACCCTGCGGATCATATCCTACAAAACCATATACATGTATTCGTATCAGAGTTAAGATAAAATGAATAAAATAAGGGTTAAAAAATGCAATTAAGAAGTACAGATATTTATTTTAATACCTCTGTCCACAAACATTGATGGACTAAACACCCTTATACAGCATTATGGAACAGATAAGAAATTTGGCAAAGTAGCCACTGAACTACTGATTTAACAAATGAAGAATGTTTGTGAAAAATCCTATTTCAGAGCAGAGGTATCCTAAAGATAATATGTGATCTCTGGAGAATTGTACAAAACAGTCACAAAGACATAACATATTCAAGGTGACAAAGCCAGCAATGTATATGCTCTTTCAGAAAGAAGCACAGAACAATATTGATACAAAGAAAAGGAGCAGAGTATCCTTATAATTAATTAAGAGATTAATGCTTATACACCTAGAGGTGACATCTAACAAAGATATTAATTTCAATAGAGCTATGAGAAAGTGGACAAGACAAAAGATAGATACTGAAGTTTAGATAAATACTGACCTATGACCATTTCTTCATCCCCTCCTTTTTTCTTTGATAAAGGGGGAGATCTCCCTTAAGATACAATCCTATCATCTTCTCTCCTTAAATTGTACATGGGAAACAAATTCGGAATTTCTCTTTTTTATGTAAAGATAATTAACCAGTGAAAGAAGGTGCTGACAGAATAAATGAAATTGGCATAGAATGAGCGATGGGACAGATTTCAAGCTGCTGAAGTTTATCACCAAGTTTAAGTTAAAAGAGAATTGTAGAATAGGACTGGGTGTAGTCAATAGTTTTCCTTCTTCACTAACAAATACAAGTACCTGCAGCTGCAGCAGCCTTTTCCATCTGCAGGAAATAAAATGTGATAGATTCTGTTGGTATTCAACCTTATTCCCAATGTCAAGACTTATTCTAGATGAGATTTTCTTTGCACCAAGAAATTGCATTATTTCTTCTGTTTTGAAGATAACATCGTAATGTCTTCCAAGCGTAATTGAGACACGAAATTGGTAATGTTTTCAAATCATTCATGTTGTACAAAACAAAGGAAGTTAAATGGATCCACCATTAAATGGCCAAAAACGTTGGATAAAACTCACTGCAACCAACATGTAGTCTGTTTGAAAGTATTGTTGATATCTTCTCATCAATGAGAATTACATATAAATACATGATAACTATATGTTTATATGTAGTCTGCATACTGGAAATAGGAATAGAATGTCAACATACATGAAAGGGCACCACCTACCTTCCAAAGATGGAAAGACTATCAAGTTCATATGTGTATCCATATGTATCGTATCGCAGGCTGCATATCATGAATCGTATTGATACGTGGTACAGGTGCATCATTTCACCCCTGGTCTTAACATGTGGGGCATGTTACTTTCCAGTACTTCTGCCATTTCGGCAGTGATTACATTTCGAAACAGAACATACTGAGATAAAATGTTTTCCAGGAAACTCGAGGAATGGTGATCGTTGTCTTCACCAAAATAAAACCTCATTTCTCATGCATACCACCCCTACCCTCTTAAAGGAGATGAATCTATAGTAACCAGGTGCATAACTTTTCGACAATGCTGATTACAATGATTGGTTAACATGTTGCAGTGCACATTCCTTGATGATGACCCCACTATGTTCTAAGTTAAACTTCAATCCACTGATAAAAGAAGAGAACTTGCATTGAAAAGCACTCATTGACTGCACCCAACTTGAAGGCAAAACGGTATTAAATTATACAAAAATATCTGGCGCTACAAGCTTTGTTAGTACACACATCTTTAGATGATGATCATGACATGTGCAAAATTACATTTTGTCAATCAACAAGAGGTCCAAGTGCTCACAATATCACTCACCGGATAGATGACATATAAGACCAAGTAAATGCAAAATTGTGCATGTATTGAAGCTTTAGGGGGAAACTGAAAGCTTACAGAATGTAATTGCTACACCTGTACATTGTCTTTGAAAGCTGATGGTATTTATCTTCCAACTGTCAAGTTATGAGTGAGGTATATGCATATTATTCTTTTAACTTTGGAAAGAATTGTACAGTTAGTAGTTTAAATGGCACTCTTTTCTTGGAAAGAATTTTACAGTAGGTAATTTACATAGAACTGTTTTCTTGGAAAGAACTGTACAATAGGTAGTTTACATAGCACCATTCTTGGAAAGAATTTTACAGTAGGTAGTTTGCATAGCACTGTTCTTGGAAAGAATGTCACAGTAGGTATTTTACAAAGCACTGTGTTGGAAAACATATTACAGTAAGTAGTTTACATGGCAATGTGTTCTTGGAAAGAATTTTACAGTAGTTTACATGGCACTGTGTTCTTGGAAAGAATTTTACAGTAGGTAGTTTACATAGCTCAATGTTCTTGGAAATAATTTTACAGTTGGTACTTTACATAAAACTGTTCTTACAATAATACCTTAGCCTGCTTAGCAATATGGTCACCTGTTGCATTACCTAAACAAGCTAAGCAATATCAAGCCCACTTGCAAACAACATTTTGAAAACTTAAGTTTAACATCGGGTAATTGGAATGGTCCATGTAGATTGTCAGAAAAATAAGGCCGACATTTAAGTCCTGAGTACACAATACACAGGACTTGACACTTTTTGGCATGTGGATTGGAAATCCAGGTAAGCACTTATTAAAGTCAAGGCTTTTTCGCCAGAGGATGTCATGTTGTCTAGTTGGCCACAAATGAAGATAGTGCTGCTTGCAGATCCAGTATGACCACCATAGCAGCCGTTTAGAAACTTTAGTTAGCACAACTCCCCTGATGAAAAGTTAATATTGCCATTGGGTTTTCACTAGAAGACTTTGTAATATTTCTAGTTATTCTTTAATGAATATGGTGGCCATCTTAAAAGTCTTGACACCATAGATTAATGAAAGGTCATATCATATGGCATAGAGTTCTAACTGAAACACTTCTTGTGACGTCTAGTTGATAGTACATAAAACTAGCACTCATCTGACTTCCAATATGGCCATTTTGAAAATCTTGTTATTGCTACTTTTCTGAAATGGCTGATGATATGTATTTGTATTAAGCTTTCACAAGAAGATGTCTTGTAAAATCTATTTGATCCTGAACAAAAATGGCACACTGTGTTGGAAAGAATGTTACAGTTGGTAGTCTACATGTGACTGTTTTACGTAGATAGTTTGCATATCACTATGTTCTTGGAAAGAATGTTATTATAGTAGGCAGTTTAGCACTGTGTTGAAAAGAATTTTTCAGTAGGTAGTTTACACAGCACTGTTTTATTGGTAAGAATTTTACAGTAGGTAGTTTACATAGCACTGTATTATTGGTAAGAATTTTACAGTAGATAGTTTACATAGCACTGTGTTATTGGTAAGAATTTTACAGTAGGTAGTTTACATAGCACTATGTTATTGGTAAGAATTTTTCAGTAGGTAGTTTACACAGCACTGTGTTATTAGTAAGAATTTTACAGTAGGTGGTTTACACAGCACTGTGTTATTGGTAAAAATTTTACACTAGGTAGTTTACATAGCACTGTGTTATTTTACATAACACTGTGTTATTTTACATAGCACTGTGTTATTGGAAAGAATTGTACAGCATGTAGTTTTGCACCATGCTGGTAAGAATGTTGCTGTAACAGTAGGTAGTTTACATGGCACTGTTTTCTTGGAAAAATCTTACAGTAGGTAGTTTACATGGCACTGTTTTCTTGGAAAAATCTTACAGTAGGTAGTTTACATGGCACTGTTTTCTTGGAAAAATCTTACAGTAGGTAGTTTACATGGCACTGTTTTCTTGGAAAAATCTTACAGTAGGTAGTTTACATGGCACTGTTTTCTTGGAAAAATCTTACAGTAGGTAGTTTACATGGCACTGTTTTCTTGGAAAAATCTTACAGTAGGTAGTTTACATGGCACTGTTTTCTTGGAAAAATCTTACAGTAGGTAGTTTACATGGCACTGTTTTCTTGGAAAAATCTTACAGTAGGTAGTTTACATGGCACTGTTTTCTTGGAAAAATCTTACAGTAGGTAGTTTACATGGCACTGTTTTCTTGGAAAAATCTTACAGTAGGTAGTTTACATGGCACTGTTTTCTTGGAAAAATCTTACAGTAGGTAGTTTACATGGCACTGTTTTCTTGGAAAAATCTTACAGTAGGTAGTTTACATGGCACTGTGGAAAGAATGTTATTGTAAGTAGTTTAGAACCGTGTTGAAAAGATTTTTCAGTAGCTAGTTTACATAGCACTGTGGTATTGGAAAGAATTTTACATTAGGTAGTTTACATAGCACTGCATTCTTGGTAAGAATTTTACAGAAGATAGTTTACATAGCATCATGTTCTTAAAATGCTACATTAGCCTGCTAAACAATGGTCAACTTTTACGTTATGTAAGCAAACATCCTTTTATCTTCATGTGAATATTTTGGAATTGTCCCTGCAGATGGTTTTACAAAATATGGCCGATATTTCAGTCCTGAGTACACAGCAAAGAAACAGGACATTATACGTTTGGGCAAGTGGATTTGGAGTCCAGGCAAACAATTATTATAGCCAAGGGTTTCTTGCCAGAACACTTCATGGTGTCTAGTTGGTCACAAACAAAGATCATCTGCTTAAACATCCAGTATCATCACTATAACTATGGAGTTTCCACTAGAACACATCTTATGGTGTCTAGTTGTTTTAAGTGAAAATAGTGGCAATCTGACATTCAGTGTTTCCATCACAGTGGCTGTGTTAAATATATCGTTATTACTGAAGAATATTTAATGCCATATACACCATTTATAAGCAAAATGTTCAATTTATATGTGAAATCCTAATCATTCACCTCTTTGTCTAGTGACCTTTTACAAGTGAAATGGTTAATTTGTATGTGAAATCCTAATTATTCAATTTTGTATGTCACTTATTAGTTGACCTGATGTATTTAAAAATACCAAATTTGTACATAAAATCAAAATCATTTACCTCTGTGCCACTTATTAGGGACTCGTTATAGTTATAAGCCTTTTATAACACATGAACATAAGCATCTCGTAATCCACATACACATTTTTTTTGTAAGGACAGTTATCAATAGTTTTCAGCCAGAAAAGAGAAATTTCATTGTATCAATGCAATTGGGAGTTGGACAAAGGAATGGTAAAATCAACTGCACTGTACAGATACTATCTCTATTTCACTTATTAGTTATCTAATATGATAAACAAAGTTATGATGAAGTCACATACATTGTAGATCATGTATCTCTGTCACTTGTTAGTGACCTTAGTTAACATGTATATATAAAGGTAAGAAAAGGTCAAGTATACTTTACATCTACCATCTCTTTGACACTTATTAGTAATATTAGGTATGATGAAATCAAGTATACATCTACCATCTCTTTGACACTTATTAGTAATATTAGGTATGATGAAGTCAAGTATACTTTACATCTACCATCTCTTTGACACTTATTAGTAATATTAGGTATGATGAAGTCAAGTATACTTTACATCTGACATCTCTTTGACACTTATTAGTAATATTAGGTATGATGAAGTCTAGTATACTTTATATCTACCATCTCTTTGACACTTATTAGCAATATTAGGTATGATGAAGTCAAGTATACTTTACATCTGACATCTCTTTGACACTTATTAGTAATATTAGGTATGATGAAGTCAAGTATACTTTACATCTGACATCTCTTTGACACTTATTAGTAATATTAGGTAGGATGAAGTCTAGTATACTTTATATCTACCATCTCTTTGACACTTATTAGCAATATTAGGTATGATGAAGTCAAGTATACTTTACATCTGACATCTCTTTGACACTTATTAGTAATATTAGGTATGATGAAGTCAAGTATACTTTACATCTGACATCTCTTTGACACTTATTAGCAATATTAGGTAGGATGAAGTCAAGTATACTTTACATCTACCATCTCTTTGACACTTATTAGTAATATTAGGTAGGATGAAGTCAAGTATACTCTACATCTGACATCTATGTCCCCTATTAGAGACATTAGTTTTCTAATATCTAAAAGGGAAATAACTCTCTTATTGAAGTGCCTTGACAGTACAATATGAATATGTTCACCCAATGTCAACAATTTTTGTCACGTTTCAGGAGAAAATCATCTGCTTTGGGACAAATGGTGCACACAATAGTTATACATGGCATAAACTTTTACGACCAACAAGAATTTCGCCGACTCTCATGTCTGACCTGTTCTGCCAAAGTATATTCTAATACCCAACAAAGTAACTGGGGCATGACAAACAAGTCATTGTGACCTTTTGCCTGTGATAAGCAATATTCTCCATGATAAATACAAGTATCAAATTTCATGCAACAATGTCTGTGAAGACAAGGTGGGTACAACACTTAATATTGACACCTACGCCAACAACAGAAATACCATTGAAACTTGACGTGTCTTGACTAAGCTTCCGAGTCGAGATGTAAAAAGCAAAATAAATCTGGGGACAAAGCATTGATGCAAGATGCATTACACTATGCACATGTTCACTTGATGTCAATAATGGCTGCCAAGTTTCAATACAGAGCATGAAGAGATAACACATTTTGTTGGTTGTAACATGACTTTGAACAAATTATTTACTGTATCATGCCAAGTGCATTTCCTAAGGATATATCATTGAACCCAACCCACTGAATATTGAACCTGCAAACCTTGAATTTGAAGTCTGTACTGGTCAAGGAAACATGTATCCCTTGCAGGGTTCATACAGAATACTGAATGATAAATTCAAAAACTTTTCCCAAACTTTTAAAGACCACAAACATTGATTTCCAAGACCTATTTTAGCCAACATTTTGTACATAAGTTATGTTATATGAGAAAATAACAAATGCAAAATACTACAATATTATTTAATGATGAAATGAAACTGAACGGGTCATCAAAAGAAAGAAACCAGGAAAATTCTACTACATCTGAATCTAACAACCTTGGACAATTTTATCTGTGATTATGGAAAGAAATTAAAATGTTTGGGTTTATTCCAATTTTCAAAGACTTTTAAAGATCTCAGGGTAATCTGCTCGATTTTCCCAAACTTTCAAGGCCTTGAAAATGCTACCTCATTTTTCCCAAACTGCCAAAGACCTTCAAGGACCGTAAAAATCCTGCCTTGAAGACATGAACACATTTTGGACCATAAATGTAATGGATGGACGGATATGGTTAATACAGTATGCCATATCATCTTCAGGAGCATACAAAATAATGCCACATATAGAATAAATGAGTGAAATGAGGTGTAATATTGACTTGACCTCAAGATAATAACCATGTCATACTGTGAGCTGGGTGTTATATTTAGGTAAAAATGATATACTACAACACTCGCTGCTGATTGTGGGGTTTAATAATGGAAAGGAACAGTACTAATAAACATAAAACAATACAGACTGAATACTAAATATACAAGACTAGGAATAACTACAAACAAGACAAATACATTGCACAACCCACACCCTGGCATTTCATAATTTTAGCGCTATAAGATACAAATGATGTCTTACCAGACTCGAAGTGTAGAAACATTATATTTCTTTCAAATTTTGACCATTTCCTGCTTTCACTTGTGTGAAAGACAAGCA
The DNA here is from genome assembly GCA_016617855.1 of Megalonaias nervosa. Lineage (NCBI taxonomy): Eukaryota > Metazoa > Mollusca > Bivalvia > Unionida > Unionidae > Megalonaias > Megalonaias nervosa. The sequence goes on from JAECUM010021196.1 coordinate 18,534, forward strand.
TTACGTGTAAGAGTGGAATGACTCAAGGTATTGTCTGTCCAAAGTTGAGAAGAGGAATGCGAGAAGCTTTGGCAGCGAAATTAATGTTAGTGCTCCTTCATACAATGCGATTGATCAATCGCTCACTCACTCATAAAAAACACGTGCAGTGATCAGAACCCATGTATTTTACATCACAAAAGACAGCTAATGTAAACAATGGAACATACTCCAGGTGAGCTAAAAATTGCTTGCTAAATTGTAATTTGGTGAAGGTTTGCATCCTCCAACAACAAATTGGTAGAAAACACTGGACCTGGGTCACAATACACCTGTGCAAGTAATACATTTACATAGGGTGCTGTTACAAATACAGACTGGAAAACTTCATTCCACTTGTATGATATCAATTATAAAATCCATTGTCAAGAACCTCCAACTAGGTTAAATATAATGATATGTCACTTGTACTCATTAGTGTAATGACATGAGATACTCCAAGACCTCAGTTTTAGATCCATCATCAACAAAAGCAAGTTAAAAACATACAAACCTATCAGTTCAGGAGTAAGTTTTCCCTTATCTCTGAATTCAAACCACTTGCTCCGGACAGCAGGGTTATTTTTGAGAACAAATGTCTCGGAGGTGATGAGGGACTTCAGGGCATCAATTAACCATTTTGGATCAAGCACAATCCACTCCCTCAAACTTTCCACACTGAAAAGTAGAATACAAACACTTAATATTGAAGATAAACTTTATGTGAATTGAAGACAAACCATTATCATTTAACATAAGAATTCATCTCATCTGAAATCACTGCAGCTCTTACAACAATGGCATGAAGTAACCACTAAGACTCACAACAATCCCATCTCACAAACCTTCTTTATTGCAAATTATAGTGCAAAAGATTTATACTAGATAAATTCCCACCTTGAAACCTTCTACATTGAAAATTATAATGCAAATATTTACTAGATAAATTCTCACCTTGGAACATTCTACACTGAAAATTATAATGCAAATACGCAGTAGATAAATTCCCACCTTGAAACCTTCTACACTGAAAATTATACAGTAATGCAAATACATACTATATAAATTTCCACATTGAAACCTTCCACATTGAAAATTATAATACAAATACATACTATATACATTCCCACCCTAAAACCTTCTACACTGAAAATTATAGTCTAAATTTGTATTGTTGAAGAGTAAACTTGATATGAATCATTCCCTTGGTCTACAGTTATAATGTAGGCTAAACTCTGTCATCAGATTGAAAATTGGACCCATCAATATCAAGCTGCCTGCAATAACTGGTTCAAACCCAGTAATAATTAAGGAAGTTAATTTGACTAATCATTATCAACCTGCCAGTAATATTTGGTTGAAATCCAAGAATAATCAAGGTGGTTAATTTGACACATCAGTATCAACCTGCCAGTAATATTTGGTTGAAATCCATTAATAAATAGGGAGCTGTTGTGCATAGATAAGAAATAGGTAAGTCTGATGACCAAGGGTAACCATTCATTCAGGATAATAACAAAAGAAAACTCGGGTTACTGTAGGGACTTGAAAGGGGATGGATCTGAAAGTCAGGGGACATTACTTCACTAACAATGATGCAGACTGCTGACAAAATGTTTTTTGTTATTTTGCAGAAAATAAAAAGGATGGGTTTGAAACTTAGGAACTTTAACTCTTGATGCTGATTTAGATCCATCATCAACAAACTTTTTAAAACCTTAAAGTGGCTTCCATGTCAGCAGAGAACTCAGTTTCGAAAGGGTTTACTAGTCTATAAATCTTTACATGGTTTGGTTCCTGATCATCTTAAATGTAACTTTAACTTCGTTAAAGTGTACATATGTATGAATGAAGATCCACCTCAAACAAGTTATATTTACCTACACCAAATTCAGAGTTTTATAGAAGAGTTTTGGTTTTACTGGAGCCAAACTATGGAATTCCAAATCACCTTATATAGTCAGATGACTAATGCCAAGCTTTCAAAAAACTTCTTAGTCAACATCGACAGAAAAGATCATTTGTATGATTTTTTTAAATTCAATACTACTTCTTTTACAACATTATTATCATATGCTCACCTATGTTTTTACACTTGTTCACTACTACTATTTGCAGAATCCTGTATGTACCCATCCTTGAAGCTTTGTGCATATTTTATTGTAATAGTAGATCATTTTCTAGTTTCCAATAGTATTTGCTGTTTAAAGACACCTCATCTAAAGTCTTGTGAAAATTGTGCTTTACACACACACACACACACACACACACATACAGATAGATAGATAGATAAGGCCTCATGGAAGATTGGTTAGGTGAACAAATCAGCTTCTTTAAATAAAGTCATTATTACTATTATTATTATTATCATTACTTAAACGCTGACAATCAAACTCTGTAGGGATCTCATCACTATCACTATGTGAACAACACTTCGTTTAAAAGTGAAAATAATCAGAATTATTGTGTATAGATGAAAACGGGTGTGTATGACAACAGAACTCAACAAAAATCCCATCAGATTAAATCTCATTACAAATAGTGATGCATTTATATCAAGGATATTATATAAAAAATAAGTCTCATACTCCCCTCCTCAGGCATTACATCTTTGAATTGGTTTCCTCACTCATTTTGAAAAGTTGGATTCATCTTGCCATTATAATACAGTTAAAATAATATATGTACATACTACCATGAAGAACGGTTGTGTCATTATGTCAGTAGAAGTTAATATGCCTCGAGTTTGTATATTTATATTTCAGTTATGTAGATAATTTCCATAATTGTTTAATAAAATATAACTCTCCTGCCTGACACTATTTAACCAGAAAATCTGCAGAATGTAAAATATTACATCCCTGCCTGACTTTTGAGTCTGCATATTTCCATTCCAGTTCTATAGTAGTGCCATTAACAGAATAAAAAGAAACAGAAAAGCAAAAGAGAGCAAAAATGGCATAATGAGACAACTTCCATATATAATTTCTAAAACATACAAATTACTTCTCTGCCTAACTCATTCTTCAACCTGTCTCTGAGACATTCACACTGAGCGAGAATCTTATATCCATAATGAGGTTCACATGAAAATTTTGTAAATTTGCTGACAGATTTTAATGCTACGCATGATTTATTACTAAGGTTAAGAGTGAATCTGTTTATTTTTTGGACAAATTACATGCAATGGAATTCTCTTTGGCATGACAATCCTGATAAATCATACTAGACATTCAGAATATTATGTTGCCGCTGAAGTACATGATATGTTCACAGTTACTGTCTGTGAACAAATAACTTCACTGTAGAGAAAAGAAAGAAAAAAAATTAGCAACATCCCTATTAGCTGCATTCCACTGCACAGACTAACACCAGACTCCTCTATGTATGTATGTATGTATGTATGCATGCATGTATGTGAGCATGCATGCATACATGTATGCATGTAGAGTGATTAATAGCATTGCGACCATAATGGTTGCAGTGTCAAATAAGAGTTTTAAAAATGGAAAAGCATTTAATGGAACTTTGAAAACATAAACTCTTCCAAATAAGCATAGGCATATAGACCTATAAAATAAAATATACAATCCTCAAAACGTTGAGTCAAAATCTATTGCATACACTCATAAGAATGATTTAGAGATGACAAGAAGTTTTGTCTCGTGACATTGTACAATTCATTAACTACTTGCAATAAAAGCTGGAATGTTACAGACATGTACTAAACTGAGATAATGAAAGCATGCTGAATGTTCCACATTGCACCTTGATTTATTTCCTTCCGCAAAACCTTTTTGATTAACCCTCATACATCTGTTAACAAAGTTTCAAAAAGATGTAAAACTCTGCATCAAATAAACTGAAAAATAAATGGTTAGATTAAAAAAAATAATATTCATACTTTAGAGTAAATAATTTTGTGTTTATATATATTTATATATTGTACTCAACTGCACATGCCATTTAAATTCAGCAACCATAGGTATTTAATAAATTTATTATGACACGGAACTGGATGCCACTCCCCTTCGCAAATCATTATATACAGTGTTAGAAAAACTTAATGTGATACACAAGACTGGTACAATAATTAGCGACACAAAAGTCCAAAGGGCCTTTCTTTTTACCTAAAGTAAAGAATGTTGCCTGTCTCATGCTGAAACCTAAGGAACAGATCCAGTTGTTCTGTGGTCTTAATTGGAACAGCCCCTGCCCGATTCATTTCCTCAACTAGACTGTATGGAATGACCTGACAAGAAAAAAAATACTCACAATAATTTGTCAGAGATAATGTTTATAACTAAAGAAACTCCATATGTTATTTTCATATATTTTTTTACAAAGGATCACTTCACTTTTCATGTTGACGTAGTATCCTTTGTTTTAATTATCAAGACTGAAATTAAACATTTTTATTTCTGTCACTATCTTTGTCTCTCTTTGACCATCTCAAGACTAACATAATCGATGGCAAATCAGAATCATTTTGTATAACTGTAACGCTTTTAAACCCCAATACTTTCTTTTAAATTAGTACAGTCTGTTGAATTGACTGTACGAAGTTTTTTGAAGATTTATTTAAGAGATGATGGAGAGACAGAATTGTACAAAGGTAAAAGAACTCCATGCCAAAATGCTTTGTGGCAAAGAGTTGTCAAGTTCTGTGGAGGTTTTCATAGATATAGCCATTGCAAATTGTTTCTTCGGCTTTTAGTAAATGCCATGCGCTATTAGATGCTGGATCGTTGTTACTTGTATAAACCTATAATGTCTTGAAGCCAGGCATGTCAACTTTGGTTCAATGCTATGAAGAATGTTTTGATAAAAAGTTGTTTATATTTATTTATGACTTTTGTAACACTGACCTTTATTAGATGAAGGAATGAAATCCCTTGTTAAAAAAAACACGAGCCTTATGCTATGAAAAGCGGGGTCGCAATAATTGATTAAAATTGAAACATAGTTAATACAGTCTAATTGTAATTCTATGGATCCATTTTCCAGTAATCTGAAAACAAAGGAATCTCCTAACACTCAAATACTATTGTAACAATGCATAATAAACTAGCCAAACAAGTTCAGCCTGAAAGTCATCCATACAAAAAGAATTACTACTGAAGTCAAGTTCAGTCAGGAAATCATCCATGCAAAAAGAGGTACTATTCAATACCATATTGCTGCTAATATTAATTGATGAATACTTCTATGGGTGACTCGTAGTTACACAAAATCGGTTGTTTACTCTATGTGAAAAGTGTCTGTTAGATGTTAACTGCACACCGGTTAAAAATGGCAGATGACAAAAACAACACCAAGAATAGATCTACAACTATCATGGGAATGGAATGTGAACCAAAGTGGAAGATGTTTAGTTTTATTAGAACTATGTAAGCTACAGCAACCAAAGAAAACTTGAAGATGACAAAATGTACCTGCCAAATTTGTAAGATGAAATAAGCATTCAAGGGTGTGTTGAAAAAACATTTGTAATATGTACTTTCTATATGAAAAGCTAATGTTCCTGCTCCAATATTTATGTAGTACTTTCCAAATATTTTTGTATCACCAGTTTTCGTTGCCAGGTTAAATCAACCAGCCTAATTCAACTTGTATACTAGTACCAACTGTTATAAATTTTTCAGTTTCAACCCTTTTTAACACTAGTCAGGATGCTTCTGAAAAAAATTCCATACGTATAAAAATATAAAAAAGTTTCCCTGAAGTTGCACCAAAGTAGGTGCATACAAAACCACTTTTTGGTTACAAAATGATGGACATGCTGCAGAAAATGGAATTATTATCTCTAATAATTCAGCTACTGGTGTGCCTGTTAAAACCTGAAATGTTAACCAAGTAATTGCCACAACTGTACCAGAATAAAATCTGACATAAATATATAGGCTAGATAGCTTGTCTTTACTCATGTTTATTTAACTGGAGAGATTGTTTTCATTTTTTTGTTTTTTCTCTGCATAACTCTGTATGGTATGAGAATGAAATGGCAGATGAGAGAATTCATATTTTTTGAGATAAATATTAGTAAATTGCTTTAGATAAAAAAGGAATAGTAAATATTTTATTGAAAATCTTTTGCTGATGTGACCATCGATTCTGGAGAAACAGCAATAATGTCTTCAAGATGACTGATGTGTCAGCCATACTGGATATCAGATTGGCACCATTTTTATTCAGGACCAATCTGACATTATATGACATCTTCTGGCAAATGGTCCACATTAGTATGACTTTCCCCTTAGCAAAGTGCCATTAAGAAGCCTTTCTAGATAGCTGATGTGTCAGCCATATTAGATTTCAGATCGACACCATTTTTATTTAGGACCAACATGATTTTATAAGAAGTCTTCAGGTGAAAACCCCATGTTAATCCATCAGAAGAGTAGTAATAACAAGACTTCCAAGAAGGCTGCGATGGTGATTATATTGGACATCAAATTGGCACGAGTTTCACTTAGGACCAACCAGACTGGAAGACTTTTAGTGAAAACCCCATGTTGATATGGAGATCCATTCAGTAGAAGTAATTATAACAAGATTTTCAAACTGGATACTGTGTCAGGCATACTGAATGTTTGTGCAGCACCGTTTACATTTAAGACCAAGTAGACCAAGTAGACCATTAAATGAATGTTTAAAGTTTCATGGCAATCCTCTAAGTAGTTTAGGAGAAGTGGTGAGAACTTGTGCGAATGGATGACAGATAATCGCATAAAATCTTCTAGTCTCTGACCACCAATACTAAACATAAATGCCAGTGATATTTGTTTTAATATTTCCATTTAATGTGAGAGCTTACTTGTTTATCATGCACACAAACTGATCATAAACTTTAATGTGGTAGAAAGATTATAGTATTTTATGAAATATAATCTTATCTCTCTTGTACCCTGGTGCCAGAAGCTTTAAGCTTCATAAGTGCTTCTTCCAAAGGAAGCCAGTTAGCAGGTACTTCCTCTCCCCAATATGGCTGCTGTGAAGCCAGTTGGAAAATCTGTTTCTTCAAGGTCTCTAACTGAGGGTCACACTGGGTATTGTCAATAGCAAAAAAACCCACAAGGTGTTGTAAGCTTGGCTTATCATTCAGAATGCGACAAATCTGCTGAAAATACTTGTTAATAGCTTCCTGCCGTATATCCTGAAAGGAAAAGAATGTATAATTTGGAAGAAACACCTGCTGAATGATATAGATAACAATATGCCAATATTGCAATGTACATCAAATGAATCAGATTTGTGCCCATCATATGAATACACAATTGATTATGACAATTTCTTGTTCTGAGGTTTAACACAAATATAAGTTTAACATGTCTTGGATCAAACAAGTTCAAATTGCATGAAAATCAAACAAGTGTAAAACAACTTCGTTTTTTGAGAGTGGTGGGTGTTTCATATTATGGAAAATCATGAGAACTTAATCTAAAATCACAGGAACTTACCGGTAATCTAAAATACACATTTACTTTAAATGAATTCTACCAACTAGTACAAATAATTTTGTTCCGCTGAAATATAATGAAGTAACTGTAACAGTCTATAAAAAATCAAATGAGTGAATGTCTATGCTATAACACTCACACCCTGTCAAGAACTGCATGGAACAGTCCATAAAAATCAAATGAGTGAATGTCTATGCTATACCACTCACTCCCTGTCAAGAACTGCATGGAACAGTCCATAAAAATCAAATGAGTGAATGTCTATGCTATAACACTCACTCCCTGTCAAGAACTGCATGGAACAGTCCATAACAATCAAATGAGTGAATGTCTATGCTATACCACTCACTCCCTGTCAAGAACTGCAAGTAACAGTCCATAAAAACCAAATGAGTGAATGTCTATACTGTAACACTCACTCCCTGTCAAGAACTGCAAGTAACAGTCCATAAAAACCAAATGAGTGAATGTCTATGCTGTAACACTCACTCCCTGTCAAGAACTGCAAGTAACAGTCTATAAAAAACCAGATGAGTGAATGCCTATACTGTAACACTCACTCCCTGTCAAGAACTGCAAGTAACAGTCTATAAAAACCAAATGAGTGAATGTCTATGCTATAACACTCACTCCCTGTCAAGAACTGCAAGTAACAGTCTATAAAACCAAATGAGTGAATGTCTATGCTATAACACTCACTCCCTGTCAAGAGCTGCAAGTAACAGTCCATAAAAACCAAATGAGTGAATGTCTATGCTATAACACTCACTCCATGTCAAGAACTGCAAGTAACGG
>JAECUM010021198.1:0-24656 GCA_016617855.1 Megalonaias nervosa
CGTAGAGAAATATGGAGATCACCAGTGAGTGCATCAGTCTGACCTTTGAAATGAGTGCGGTGTTCTTGTCGTTCCAGATGGGCTTCAGTTCTGTCAACGCTGCTGATGTCTGCGCAATCCTGGAGAGTACTTCAGGCTACGATCTTTCGTCTGTTACTATTGCCCCCAAATACTTGAAGCTGTGAACTGTTTCTAGCTTCGTACTTTGGACCATGATGTCAGTGCGGATGCCCTTGGTGTTGTTGGTCATTAGTTTGGTCTTCTCTGCACTGATTTCCATGCCGTGGACTGCAGAGTTTTTGTAGACGCTCTCTACTAAGTTAGCTAATTCTTGCTCATTTCCTGCTAGTCAATCAATGTCGTCGTCAAAACGTAGGTTGATGACTGTTCTGCCTCCGATGCTGATTTTCCCTTCATGCTTTTCAAGCGCGTCAGCCATGATTCTCTCCAGAAAGATGTTGAATAGTGTGAGAGAGAGCAGACAGCCTTGTCTGACTCCGACTGTGGTTGTGAACTAGTCCCCTATGTTGCCGTTGAAGTATACTGCACTGGTGGCCTTGTCATAGAGGAACTCTATTACTCTGATGAGGTTGGCATTGATTTTGTACAGTCTCATGATCGCCCACAAGGCTGCATGCCATACCCTATCAAATGCCTTCGTGAAATCCACGATGACGTAGCATAGATCCTGCTGGTGTTGGTGATACTTTTCACACAATATCCTAAGGTTGAAGATCTGCTCTGGTGTGCAGCGCCCTGCTCTGAAAACTGCTTGCTACTCGGCAATGATCTTTTCGGCCTGTGGCTTTAGTCTCGTCAGCAGCATCCTCAACATGCCTTTGCTTGGATGGCTTATAAGACTAATTGTACGGTGGTTCTAAAAATGTTGCAAGTTGCCTTTCTTGTAGAAGGTGATGATCAGTGATTGGGTCTACGGCGATGCCATACTCCTGTTTGCCAGATCTTGTTGCAGATGTTTGTGAGGGCGCTAACCATTGCTTCTCCCATGCTTGGATTAGTTCTGTTGGGATGTTGTCCACTCCTGCTGACTTTCTCTTTTTCAGCGATCTATCTGCTGCTTCTACTTCTTCACGTAGGATAGGGTGGTTGTCGTTGTTAGTTGCTGAAGGGACGTTCAGTACCTCTGGATATATTGTGGCTCGGTGGTTATAAAATTCTGAGCAGTAATCTGTCCATTTTTTCAGAATTTATTTTTCTTTTCTGAGGCAGTTTCTGGCTTTGTCTTGTAACTCGCAGTTGTTTTGTGCTTGTTAGATCTTGGACCAGTTGGTATGCTTTCTTGCTGTTGTTCCTTTTCAAGTTTCCCTCAATGTCTTTGGCCTGTTCTTCTATACAGTTCTCTTTTGCTGTTTTCATGCTTTTCTTGACTTCCTGATTGACTGCCATGTACTGCTCTGCCCCTTCTGTATCGTTCTTTTTCTTCTTCAGCTCCTTCCTCTTGTCACACAGGTTCAGGACCTCAGCTGTGATCCAAGGCATCTTGAAAGGGCGGTGTCTACCAAGAATCTTGCTGGCTGTTTCAGCCATTACTGTATTAAAGGTGGTGATCAACGTGTCCATGTCTGTATCGTCAGCGTCAAGGATGGTGAGGGGTGAAAATTTCCACCAATTATTGTCATGAAGACTTCTGCTACTTCGGGATCCTTCAGTTTCTCGAAATCAAACTTTAGTCTTGTGTGGCTCTCTTTCTTGACCTTCTTTATAAGTAGTCTGAAGGTCATCATCACCAGATCGTGATCACTTCCATGTCAGCTCCGGAAAAGGTTCGAGTCTTGGCGATGTTTACACCTGACTGTACGCGCCTCCTCAATATGATGTAGTCGATCTGACTGTGATGGTCTCCGCTTGGACTGTGGTATGTCCATCTTCTGGACGCTTTGTGTTGGCCGAAGGTGTTTGCCAGCATAAGGTCGTTGTAACTAGCGAATTCCAGGAGCCTCAAGCCTCTCCCATTGGTCTGAGCCTTGCAGCAGCGCCCACATTTTCCTTTCCAGTTCATGCAAGCATCTTTGCATATCTTGGCATTCCAATGGTCGTGCACAATCAGAATGTCTTTCTTCGGTGTTTTATCCACAACTTCTTGTAGCTGGTCATAAAAGTCTTGCACATCTGCGTCATCATAGTCTGATGTTGGGGCGTATGCTTGTATGATGATGTTGAATGGTGTTGCCCTGAGGCGGATGGTGATGAGCCGAATGGAGACTGACCGACATTCCATGACAGTATTCACGCTGTCCTTGTGGAGAAAGAGCCCAACTCCCTGCTCATGTTTGTCCTCTCTGCCACTGAAGTACACTTTGTGGCCTTCTAAACTAGTTGTTTCTCCAGTGTTCTTCCATCGTATCTCATATGTAAGCTCCTGAAGCTTTCCTGCTGCTCTCAGTGTTCTCACATTCCAGGTACCAATGTTGATGTAGTGCCAATGGTGATGCAAATATAGCACATATTGTATGTTTATATCTCTCGACCTATGCCCTTTCGTAATTACAGTCTGAACTAGGTTTTATGTAGTTGCCATATGTACAAATGTTTGTCGTCATTGTTAATTTTTCAGTGGTATGTAGCTCAGTTATATTAAACTATTTCTGTTGTCAAATATATTTAAACGTTCTTATTAGGTTCTTTTGAAAAAAGATGAAAAAAAAATACTTTTTATCTATTTAACTTCTCCACATTGCTCACTAGTTGTTTATATATTTTATTTGAATCTAGATAAAATTTCCCTGGGTCAGCATTCTGATGCTTTAATATACTAGCTACAAGGGCCCATTTGCACTTTCTCCTAAATGAATCTAACAATTGTAACGTTTTTATGAAATTTTAAGTCAGTTGCCGCAAGACTCTTTAATAGATAAGACATTGAGGAATATATAGTAACACAGCAAAATAGAAACATCAAAACATGAAAAATAAGTATATTGAATATTTACGAATTTTAAATAGTAATGTAGTACTGCTAAGTCTTGAAACCTGACCTATATTTCACAGAAAAAATAATGTGTTCGTGCACTGTAGTCCAACAGTCGCGAAAAACTCCACAAGTGTTTGCTCAGATGTAAGAAGCCGGTCTCTAAGAAGTTTACGATAGTTTACAATGACAGCATATCAATTACGTCTATGCATCATTCAAATCCCTCAGCAAACAAAACGCTGTTTTGACAAACATAAAGTGGTCTTGTCACTAGCGGCTGATCGGAGAACCGACACTAAAAAAAACAAATCATTTTGAAACATGGAGGCAGTGGTTCTCTAGGTGGCGTCATCATTCATTCCATCTTAAATTGGAATCATAATGACCATACAGGCACCTCTCAGATAAACATATCCTCTCCCCAAAGACGTTCCAAGAAGAATAGCGGTTGTGCCAGGTCACACCACTAGAAAAAGAAAGTCTTAGAAGAAGAAAATAGCTTCTACCAGAAACAGAAGCACTGCTTCTCCTCCGACGTAACCATACTCATCCCAGCCACGTCCCTCGGTGACCATGTGTCCAGCTTCTTCGATTTCTTTGTTCCTCGCCAGTTTAACACGAGTCTTTCACAATTTTATAAAAATATGGAAACCCGTTTCTAATTAAGCTTCTCCAGTGGCAACGACCGCTTCATCTTCTTTTGCGACAGCGGCTGTTCGAGACAATATACTCAATTTATATTAAATAACGTTTAAATAGCAGGAACAATCTGTAAAGGGACATTTTAGGTTGGGAAATACAATATTCTGCAACGAAAACATAAGGATTTGACGTAAAAGGAACATAATGAATACTTTCAACCTTACTCAGAATAAAATTAAACAAGCAATCATGTGGTCGAAAGGTTTTTATAAACTTAAAGACTATAATATTGTGGAATTTCACTGTAAATTAATCTAGAATATGGTAACTAAGATAACTGAGGGATAGCAAAAAACGTACAACATATGAATAGACTTGACACCAGCTGAAGCGATCAATACGGAAACTGATCAAACGTGCGGATGGAAAAAACTAAGCTAATTGACAACTGATACATTTGAGCCACCGTATTGAAAAACCCATTACACAATTAGAATTTTAAACATCACCAAGTCTTTGGAAAGGTCCATTTCCTAACTATACGGTGAAAGCAGTCAAAACCAGGCGACTCATCCTAAACTATTTGGTCATTTGCAAAATATTAAATGTGAAAAATTAATGCAAATGTTCTGTTTAATCAACAAGAGTTATTTCGTTACGACAAGCAATGTGACATTTAAAAATTGTATAACATTTTGAAGGCCAAATAAATTAACAGTGCATTTATGTTCTTGTACAGTGTAAAATCTATAACGACTCGTTTAACTGTTGGAATTATCTGAAAATAGTATGCCATTAAATAAAATGATCGAACATTAATACACGAATAACCACAATAACGTGCATGAAAACTGAAGAGTTTTAAAAAGATCAGTTTCTAGAATGTGAATGACTTGGAAAAGATACAACAAATAAAAATGAATGAATTTAAGCCTGTGCGAATTGTGAAATATAAGTGGAAAGAAAGTAAATACATCTTAAAAACATATTCAGTAAACAACAACATAGTGCACATGAACGGTTTGTTATAAAGCCGGCTACAATATATACTGCATGGTAATAAATTATTTTGAAGACCTAGGGAATGAAAGCAAAATTCAAACTTATGAAGTCGAGCGAAAGCATATTGCAGCAACATTATAAAACACATAGAATGCAAAAGATTACTAGCAAGTCTATGATATATATTAAGACAATAAAATATAATGAAAATAAGACAAATTTTGATACAATGACGGCGATACTGAAATTTTTGAATTTCAATCAAAGAGGATAAAGTAGTCGTACCAACTACGCAATCACCAAAGCATTTTCCACGAGCGAATGTTTACCATCCTAGATATCACTGCATCTACAACAATTATTCAATCACAACAAATTACCATAAGCGACAACAACAAGTATTACGTCCCTGAAGTAAAATTAATTAAAACGTTCAAATTATGTAGATATATCGATTTTGAAACATTGGTTTTTTTTCGGAACTTGCATTCAATTATATTAGTAATTAAAATTAAACTACACAAATCAGTGTTACAATCGGAATTGAGACACACTTGTATCAGAGGCAATATGTACCTGAGATACAACCAGTAGTAATATTTACAAATGTAACAAAAGGAAAAGGAAAGAAAAAATGGATATAGAAATTACCAGAGATACATCCATTCTGTAAAAGATACAAGATTAAGCTCGTATTACTGTGGAGGAAATGAAATAATTATAAGGGTCCATCAACCAAGTGCTACGTGTGGATCAGGGAGAGAATAAATTATATAAGGCTTTATGTATATTCGCACTAAAGCAATCTTCAGATAAATTACTGAGAATAAATAATATATTTCAGATTGCTAAAAATGGTTAAAAATGGCAGCAAAATAAACTAGTGTAGCTATTTATCCATGTCTTTTTATTTTGGTCCAAGTTCGCATCTAAACCGGTTCGTTTGATCTCATCTAAATGTGGTCTTTCCTAATAATACTTAATAGTAAAACATGAAGCAGAATTGGTCAGATTAGTACTCAAAATTCTTGTGTACTTTCAGATGCTGTGTTTTGGGGTATGTAAAGAAAAGTATTCTCATTTATTACGGTTTTAACATTTCACCACAGCTTGATTTGATACACCTCAAAAGTTAAACCATTCCTTGATCAATATTGGGCGAGAATAAAATAATAGTGTTGAACAAGGTTCTGAGGAGCTTGGACCCGACGTTTTAATGGTTTCTTATGAGAGTGACTATAAACATAGACCACGTCCTGTTTCATGTTGGAGAACATTGTCGGCCGCTGAAGCGGATTATACGGCAGACAAATGTATATCTTCTGACTAGATGTGCATCTTTCTGCAATGTAGCAAAGAACTAACCGGTCGAAAAATTGCTATAATGAACGTCTTTACCTTCGTACTAAATAGTATACGAAATTTCTTAGAAAAGAGAGAATTAAACGTGACTATAACTTAAAAAGAGTAAAGGGATCGGGATGATGATGTGCCACCAGATGACTTCGTCTCCAATAACGATAGGCCATTGTGTTTTTGCACATGTGCAAAACAGTATGTGTCGTTTGTATATTGAACGAATACACGGCGATTTGGAAAGAACAACAATAATATTGTCTTTCAAATAAACAAACATTCTTTGATATTGATACCTAATGGTTACATGATATGCACTTTTTTTTTTCCTTTTGGACAGAGGTTAGAAATCTTTTATCTTTGTTTATGCGGTATACGCATTCCGTCGGTTGTGAATGTAAGAAATACAGTTTTGCCAAAATAAGTATTATAGCGTGATCAAATAAAAAAAAAAAAAATACCGTCAGCACTATTAAATACCCAACTGAAAGAAAGATTACTAATAATTACATGTATTGTCTCCGCTATTCATTTCAGTAATTGAAACAATTGCCATTGTAAGCCATTTGTTTTTTCGTCAAACAATGAGTCGATTGGATTAAGAGGAGTAGAGGTACAAAAAACAGCTGAAGAAAAGAGACGGTTGAACAGAAGATGGGGCAAAGTAAAAGGATTAGATGGTACTTGGTGGGAAAAGGGACACTTTTTTAACAAATTGTCTTTAGACATAACATTTGTTGATATAGTCACTGTTAATAGCTGTAGGCATAGACGCAACCATTATACCTTTCACTTTTTATCATTTTTTTTCTTAATCTTTGAGCTAAAGGTATTTGTTTCGTCTACCTTTTATCTAATTATTTGTATCCCTTCTCTGACATTTGACTCCAGCTGTGGCAGAGGCTGAACTACATAAGCTTTTATTATATGAACATTGTTCTTACAATGCAGCTTCGATGAAATTTGTGTTGTATAATCTCCAATCAATCTCATGCATCTGATAATTAGATTACATTGATTACATTTTCAGTATATGTCCCTTAATTCTATTTCCGATTGTGTCATAAATGATCATTTCACTGAGTGTAGGAGCTCTCCATTTTCAATTATTTTCTGTTATATGTCAGTGACAGCCTTAGACTCGTCAAACCACTGTTCGCTATTATTTGCATCTCTCTTTCCTCTGATAACGTAATCAGTTGAATGTCGTACGATAGTGATTTCCAACTGATATTTAGGTTACACTTCCTGTTCAAAAGTTATCAACCATTAATCGAGTTTCTTTTCCACAATATTGTAAACAACCCCTTTTAGTCAGGGCAGCTGTTGTGTTGGGATGTTGGGGCTGGAAATGTCTTTGATTTCGCCTTTCCATGAGAGATAATGTTTAGCAACGTTCGGCTTAACTTAATAAAGTCTTTTGGTTTGTCACTAATTGTAGTTTCCTCGATATTGTATTGTAAATCATTAATGACAATACCTTCATTTATGTCTTTATTTTAACAAGGCAAGAACAATATGTGAATATTTGCAAATTTGTGGAATATACAATTTCGTGAAAAATTATTAATAAATCTCATACTTTGCTTTGCAAAATAATTAGCAAGATTTACATCAGGTTCTGATTCCATTGTATTCATCTCTGTACTCAGGTAAATGATAATCAAAATCATTTGTATAATTAAAATCATCACCACCACCATTTCCAATAAACCCAAATGCAGCATATCTATTTTCATAAATTACAAAACTTAAACGATGATTGTTTGACACTAGGGCTTATTTAATACCTGATGGTGTATAGTATCATCCAGAGGTACAGGAATAATGTAAACAGGAAACCGTGACGATCAAGAAAATATAATTCTCGAAATGTTGGATTTTGTTTTATAGAAATGACATAATAGTAAAGGGAATTGTTTCAACACAACGATGTTTTTCCGTAAGAAATGAAAGGAGGAATGGTAGAAACTCCCAATCAAAATATAAGCTAGCAAATTAAATTTTCGTGCTGACATATTAAATATCAATCACAGTGTAATACATATTGTGGGTTATGCTGCATGCAAACGTTTACTGCGACTCCAACGTAGGTTCAAACACTTAATAGCCTAGTATGAAGGTGCTGAGTTAGCAAGTCTTCCGAGAATGCTGTGGAGTAAATGCCCTGTTGAAAACATTTGGCTCTCTCAAGCACCTAGGAACATTTACTGTGGACCTGGTATATGAATGGATACACTACCTGATCCTAACAGCCACCCGAATCCTAACAAAGGCCTATAAACGGTTTCTGTCATGCATATTACCGACATGATCTTCCTTATAAGCCATCGTTGGAAATCGCACAAGGCGTCGAGTCGATAAAGCTCTCGTTCATGACCTGAACGAGGTCAATTCTAAACTCAATGAATACATTGACAGATGGATCAACAAACAAGATATAAAGCTACGAGTACATTAGGAGGTCACTAAGTGGTGGGCAAAGTTCATTCATTGGACGTAGAATATATTGATATTATAGACAAACATACGTGAATAAGACAATAGTAATTGCTCCAGATCAACATCAAAGAAGTATCCTTGATCGCTGCTGATGTTGTATTCCTATACATTATTTGAATGTCTATGTATGCGAGATCAATCTACTCAAAACCACCAACAGGCACAGGCTGCATAACGGCCCATTGATACAAGTTCTTGACGTACAGATACCTGATGTAACTCTTTAGGACAGCTGGGTCATATCCGTCCAGATTAAGGTTGTTAGCTCTAGCATATTGGTGATTTACCATGGAAATCTCGCCACGCATTCGTTGTTCCACAAACAGATAGTTATGAATGCTATTAAGCAGCTCCACTTTGATGTTTAATAGCAACGAATCCCACGCCATTGCAGGGTAAAAAAGGTAACTCGCGGAATCGAGCGTGCATTCACTCATAGCTGCATCAAGAGTCGCCTGGAATACATCGGCGAGCATCAACACGTCGGTCTATAGATACAGACGATGATAGTTACAAAGATTCTGATAAGTAAACATACTTTGTTTGAATGTGTGTGGTCGTTAAAGGACTAACTGCGTAAGACAACGACAAATGGCATGCCATAATAGGTTGAAATAAGTTTGAGCAGATTTGCTCCAATTGATTGTTCATTTGTATGGATTGATATCTTGACGAGACGGCAAGGTAAGCGTCTCATCGTTGGCACCACATTTTCGACAAGTGATTTTGAATTGATAATTACCATTCTCTACGAGATTGCTCCATGATAAAATTAAGAAACTGAAGTAAGTCAATAAACTGGAATTCACCCAGTCAAAACGTCATATTTTGTTTTTCATTGTGTTTGGGATCAGCCTTACTGGAGTATTGGACGTTGTCGCTACTGCTTGAATTATAAAGTAGCTATCAAATCCGAGATATTTACGAAGTACAACAAGAATTTCATGTTGTGCTTGGATAAATTCGTAACTGTAGATTACACACATTGTGAGAGGCTCCTACATAGGCACCAGTAATATAAAAATGGTCACATCATTTTACCGGTGGATCCGAAAGTGCCATTAAAGATTCAACATTGAGTGTCCTTGGATGCCTCACGAATGTCTTCGGTGGCCATAATCATATCCGCAGGCGATGTGAGCTGCTGCCGTAAATATACATTTCTTTGTCGCATCGAATGATTTAATAAATATCATCTACCAAGTCCTTACCACGGTGAACTATTGGTGGTTCAGTTGCTTCATCACAATTAATAATATTGTATTATAGACAACATGGGACTTGTTTTGCAATCTGTACTCTGTTTGACGAAACCTCATAGGGGTCCTACAAGATATGCTTCCAATTAACTATTTAAGTATTCCAATTTTGCTTCAGTGCCGTTGAGATCATTCAGTTTTCATTGTACCGCAGTGCACATACTGTTCCCGTTATGCCCATCGTGGTAACAGTCGTGGCTTTCAAGTATATGTTGCCTGCTAAGCACATTCAGCAGGCAACCTCGACATGGAGAAAGTTTACCCTTATGCTTGTTGTGTTGGTACCCAACCCGGGAAAGAATCTTTATCCATACATAATGATGCTTTGCCTCGCCATCGATGTCGCTCAATAACAACAAATTAATATTGTATCATGCACATTTCGTGGTAGATAATTGTTTTGCATAACAACTTTATTCCAAGTAAATACATTACCAGCGATATCAGGCGTGTTCCAATTTTGAAAATATGGTTTCAGAAGCCAGCACAGGAAATTCAATGTTACAGAACTTAAGGTAACCCATGTATTATTTATATTTTCGACGTTCAGTGTTATTATCATTGACGGATGGAAACGAAGATAGCATTTCCCATCAGAAACACCGGTCGTCTTACAATTGACGTTTATCACTGACCGTAGTTGAACATACTTTGGTACTGGTATGTAACTCGACCCACGAAAAGGTTTGTATATGAAACTATGACATTGAACATCTAAGCATCTGGAAATCATCAATCCGGATCCAACTCTAGAGTATTTTTAAACCTCTCGAGAATCTTTGCTTAACTTTTTCCAAATACAGTTTTAATTGTCTCGGTGTCTTTATTCATGAAAATTACATACACATCACTATGAAACCAAGAATGTGACCCCCTGCGGGTCCGGGGTTGCAGAATTGGCCCGTCGTGCCTCGCTACGTGTCGTAAGAGGCGACTAAGTAGAGGCAACCTGTTTGCCTTGGGTTGCGAACCGTGTCGGAGGAGGAAAGGATCCTGGTAGTTGAGCAGAGGCTTCCCGATGCAATACACTACTTTGGCCTCTACTTCTTCTAGATGGGTGGTCGGGATGGGCCCGAGCAGCAGTAGAGCTGAACAGACCACTTTGCTAGAGACCTTATTTTTGAAATCTAAAGGTTCCTACGAAGGCTGAAAAAAAAGTTTTTGCTTTAACAGTAAAAACTTCTCTAATTGACCAGATTTTTTCTGATTTTTTCACAATCTGGTCACTACGCGTTGGTCGTTCAGCAGCTCTACTGCTGCTATAAATTAAACAGCTATTATAGATATTATCAATAATGAGTATTGGAGAACCACACTCAGCTAAATTAGCTCGAGAGCGACTAGAGGCAATTAAAAAATATCTACCCGTTCGTGATTCTGTTAAGCAACAACTACAATCGCGTCGGGAGTCTCAGGTGGAATTTACAGAGGGTACAGAACAATTATTTAAACCTATTACAGAGACAACTAAACCTCTTCTTCCAGTATCTGAGAAAATTGCAGAGGCAACTGGAAAAATAGCAGAAAGAACTAAGAAAACAAAAAAGATTCTACGAGAACTTCCAGCTGAAATTGCTGCTGCTCAGCCACAATTACAAGAAGAAGTACAACAAGTACTTGAGGGTATTGACAAAGTTCGTGAGGAGGTCGGTGACGTAATAGATATTGTTACGCCAAAGCCAAAGCCAAAGCCAAAACCACCAGCCCGATTAACCGAAGTTGGTCGTAGGATACTTCGAGAAAACCCTGTAGCGGCTGCAGCAACAGGATATCCACATCGTGATATATTATTAGATCCAGACACCGCTAGTGTTTCTGAAAAAAATTGGGTTCCTTTTATATTTCGAAAGTCCCGTGGTATATCTAGAATCACTGATAAATATAAAAATGATTTTGAAACTTTTGTGAGACAAGTCGAAGAGGCTAAAAGAGCGCCATTACCCGGAGATATATTATCGCCAGAAAAAATTGCTGTTCAGACCACCTCGTATTGAGGAGGAAGAAACAATAAAACAACAACAACAACGACAAAAAAAACACCAGAACCATTTGAGCAATCACGAAGTGATTATCCAGAATTACCGAAAACACCATCATCACAACGAGTACAACAACTACAACAAAATATACAACAACTACAACAAGAGCTACAACAACGAGAACAAGAACGGCGAGAAACAATGAGACGATTGAGATCATCACGACAAACTGAGGAAGAATTTCAAGACGCTCCAGGTGCAACTGGAAGTGGTCTAGGAAGTGGTTTTATTACCCGTCCCAATAATGTTCTTGCTGATGTCGATCGATTAGAAATCCTCATTGGAGGAAAACGAGCTGGTAATAATTCCCCAGAAATCATTAATAAAGTAGCTGATATTTGTAAACGATTATTTACAGGCGGTATCATGGATATTAATGTATATCAGTCTCTCATTAATGAAATCGCCGATGAGTATCATAGTGATTAAGTATGTAATTAGTGATAAAGTCACTTAATAATAATATGATCATACACAATACTCGTGGACCTACCATGGTCAGGGTAATAAACTCTCGATTACCTGTATACAGAGCAACCTAC
Organism: Megalonaias nervosa; assembly: GCA_016617855.1. NCBI lineage: Eukaryota > Metazoa > Mollusca > Bivalvia > Unionida > Unionidae > Megalonaias > Megalonaias nervosa. Next base: position 12,275 of record JAECUM010021198.1, read on the forward strand.
GGAGATGGACTAGGTGATGTTGTTCAGGGTCTGTTTACAAGAATAGCCCCAAAAGCAATACCGATTGCAAAGCAACTAGGAATGAAAGCTATTGATGTTGTTCGTGAAAAAGGTGTAAGCGCTGTTGGTAATATTGCTAGTAAAGCATTCTCAGCGATCAAAGATAGACTAACAAGATTAATACGCAGACCGCAACCCGTCCGATCTCAACCTGTGAAATTGCCCAGCACTGAAGTGATGCCCGCAAGCGTAAGTAAAATAATAAATCAAGCCGCTAATCAAAAACTAGCAGAGTTGGCTGATGTCCCGATGTCTGAGAAGGAAAAAAATATAACCGCTAGACGATAATAATAAAGATGTTCAAGCGTATTTCTAACCCCGCGTTTGACATGGACGCACCAGTTCTCAAAGATGAGTCTGTGCCCGATTTTCAGTATTATTCTTACGACGCACGAATTCCAGATCAGCGTGGACGAATTGAACTACAGGTTCAGGATACAAGTAGATATTTCCTACCCGCTGAAGCATTTATTGAAGTAGAAGGTGAAATTTTAAATAACGCTGTTCCTGCAGCACCAGTAGCATACGCCGCTAATGTTATTGTTGGTTTTGTTAATAATGGTATTATGGTGTTGTTTGATAGCGCTACGTACATGATTGACGGAAAAAATATTGAATCAATCCAGAAGGACGTCGACGTTGCCACGACAATACTAGGTCTTGCGAGATACAGCGACGATTACTCAAGATCAGCTGGTCCATCAGTGATGTTCTCAAAAGATACTTCTGACCATCCTGATAGCAGCAATCAGGTTTTTCGACAGCCAAATAATAGAGCTGCTCCTCCTGTTGCTGCTGCTATTGAAGATCTACCTTTTCCAAATCCAGATTTCAACTTAGGATTTGCAGCGCGTCGATCAATGTTAAGCGGTAATAGGAGAGCATTTTCATGTGCGATTCCACTGTCACATATTTTTGGATTCTGTAGAAATGTCAGAAAAGTCATTTTCGGAGCCAAACACACAGTTGTACTAGTACGAAAAGCCACCGATAATGATGCAATATGGAGTGATGCTGCAGTTGCTGCAGGTATAGTAGTACTAACAAAACTTTCCCTGTGGATGCCAATGATGACTCCGTCAATATCTGAAGAAGATCGGTTGTTATCTTTTATGAGTCAAGGCGGTAAATCAACGTTGTCATGGTTTACTATGACCACAGATGCTATCCAGAGTAATATTAATGGTTTATTTACGTGGCAGATAGCATCACAGCAAGGTGTTTCTGCACCAAGACATATATTTATTGCGCTTCAAAATACTGCACGAGTAAATAATCAGACACAAAGTAATATGATATTTGACAAACTCGGTGTTTCTGAGGTTTCACTGAGGATTAATGGACATCAAGAACCATCCGAGGATATATTATTGAATTTCGATCAAAATCATGTAGCACGTGCATATCATCGTCTTATGTCGTTCATGGGACGCGATCAAAATGTTGATACTGGTTTACAAATATCGCAGCTAGATTTTGCAACGCTGTATCCGATTTATTACTCTTCACTAGAACATTTAGATTTAACCAGACAATCTGTTGTAGATATTCATTTTCGAGCTCGTGTGATTCGAGGAGTTATTGTTAATTACAGAGCAATTGCTGTTATACTCAGCGATAAATCGATGTTACTCGAAGGTGTTGGTGGACGAATGAGAGTTATTGATGCTCCAGTAGAAAACATGTAAATAAACAGTAATTAGATCATCCATAATATTAATAATGTCATATCATCACGTTAGTGTAAGTCTGACTCCTGGTCAGATTAAAAGGCTGCAATCAGCATCAAAAAATAATTGTGGAATAAAAATATCGCTAAAGCGAGAACAGATGACCGGTGCAAATAAACTGTCGTTGACCGAACGTCAGTTTAAAAACTTCAACGACGCTAAAAAATCAAATAAAGGCGTTAAACTTAATCTTTCTGCGGGCGCCATCAAAGATATTGTTAAAACGGGTGGTATATTTCCGCTTCTTGCAGCAATACCAGCATTAATAGCAGCTGCAGCACCAGCTGTTGCAAAGGCAGCTGCGCTAGGTGCTGTTGGAACAGCTGCTGGAATGGCATTAAAGAAAGCAACCGGACAGGGAATTATGCACGCAGAAAATTTAAAAAAAGATCACGACAAAAGCAACACGGAAGACGTCTAAGAGCACCAAACGTACCACAGCCGGGCCGTCTAAGATTATCAGGCCCAGCATACGGTCGGGGTCTAAGATTACCAGGAACCCCGCCTTCGTGGTACGGAAGGGGTCTAAGATTACCAGGGACAGTTTACTAATAACACCCATGTCCAATTTTGATTTACTTAATGCTGCTAAGCAATTAAAAATAAAAAATTTCAGAGGAGTTTTCATGCACGATCAATTACCAAAAAAACCAAACAATATTGAAACCGGTATTATTAATCTCGATAAAAATTCTGGCCCAGGCACGCATTGGGTCGCATATGCAATTGATCCACGTGGAATTATTTATTTCGATTCGTATGGATTAGCACCACCAAAAGAATTTCTTCATTACGTTAGCAATAATACTGCTCCAATCTGGTATTCAACGCTACCGACAAAAAAAATAACTGATCCTCCAATATGCGGCCGTGAAACCCTCGCTATGCTTGATGCTGTATCAAAATCAACAGCACCGCCTCATAAAGTCGTACACGCGTTCACTACGCTACGTCATAATACTTAAACTGATATCAGTAAATATAATGGTAGATATTTACGGAAGATCCTCAGGTAGAGCTCAAAAGGTCGATTTATGTAAATATGCAACCATTGATCAGCTCAGAAATGAAATCGATGATTTATTAAATATAACAAGTGTGGATCAAAATGAAGTCGTCGTTTTTCAGTACAAACAAGGACGATTAAAAACGAGTAATATACAACTACTAGATGTTCTTATACGAATTCCAAATGCGGTTGTTAATAATGTCGTTACTTTCACTGATCAAGGTAAAATACAGGATTCCGGTAAGTCGGTTAACGATTATGTTAAGAAAACTGGTGATGTATTTACAGGTGACATTATTATGTCAGGAAGAAAAATTACATATCTTGGAGATCCAATCGCAGATACAGACGCAGTAACAAAAAAATACGTCGATGATCAAGAATCCAAATACGTGTCAGTGCGCGGTGGTATAATGCGTGCATTTCTCGACATGAATAATAATGGTATTAATAATCTCAGAACACCAGAAACAGATTTCGACGCTGCAACGAAGAAATACGTCGACGATAAGGAAATTCCAATAACTACTTCATTAATGACTATCAATGATGGAATTACTGCATTTAGAACTGAATATAATAATCACATACAAACATTTCTAAATTTTCGTAGAAATGTAAACAGATCTATTAATGACTTTTTTGGAAATCCACCAACTGTTATTATTAATCTCGCTGACATTAACGCAAGACTCAACGATATCATTAGTGGTATTCCTAATATTATTCAAAAAAACTAATCTCGTTAAAATTCCTCACAAGCAGATCATTAATATCGTGTACAGAGTCGCATCAGGAAAAGCAACATGGACACCGGAAAATAACACCCTTAAACATACCGCAGAGGTCACTGGTGTATACAGATTATCTATATTTTGTGCTGAAAAATTTACTATATTTACCACATTTACATGGCGTCATTCAACCGATAGTTTTTCTGGAACTGTGTCTATAGTGTTAAACAAAGATACTGAAGAAACGTTTATGCTAATAGCGAATGATAAAAAGTTAACCACAGCAGATTATTGGTGGTGTATTGAGTTTGTAGCTGAAACTCCCGAATTAGTTATTTAAATAAGTATAATGAATCAAGAATCATTTATCGACGTTCAACGTCACAGATACGCTCAAGTATGTGAGTGTCAAACTAAACTAAAAATATCATCGACGATTACACGATAAAGGTAAAAAAATATCGGCGTCGTATGGTTGTTATTGATATAATGGTATACTCGGTTTCTGCTGTTATTGCTGGAACTGGATTATTACTATCAACAATAACGATGACAGCGCCTGCAGTTGTAACAATTATAGTTTCAACGGCAACAACATGCGCAGGTATTTTCAGTATTATTTCTAAAAAAATATCTACGTGTACGAATGATAAACTAAACGAGTACGTGATGAAATTGCACACAGCAACAACCGCATACACTAAATTATGCTCGTATATTTCAGCGTATCTCAGTGATGGTAAAATATCCGATGAGGAGTTCGTAACGATAATGAAAACCTACGATGAAGCATTCATAATCGCTAGTGACAATAACGGAAAAGATGGAGAATTAAATAATAACGATAATAATAATGTCATCGTTAGAATTACTTCAGCAGATCGTAGCTAATACAACGCTGTCAAAAACTACTATGATATCATTAAGTTCAACCAATCCTGAATTTAGCGTTAATTTTCCGACTGCAATTCCAGCAAAGGAAATAGCATTAGCGCAATTACGAGTTTATCATAGCTGGCCTAATATTAGATCAAAACCGTTTGGTGGACAACCAGCAAATAATTCACTGGTATTTGCGAATAAAAATAAACCAGATGGAACACCTGATTGGCAAGTTGTTGGAATTTCAACGGCAGTTATCAAATAGAACAGATTAATGATGAATTTCAACGCAGAATTAAATCTATCACAGGGAAAGAATCTAAAATAGCGATCACTGTTCATGAACCAACACTATCAGCGGTGATTGAAATAAATTCTCCTGATTACCTCGTAGATATTTATCAAAGTTCGATCAGATCAGTGTTAGGATGGCCTGAAGTTGCACCTGTTTATAATGGAGTTTCAGAACCAAAAATAGAAGAATTTAAAATGAGTGAAGAAAAATTCATTAAAGATCCAGAATATCGAGGAAAACAACCATGGAGTAATACAAGATTTGGATTTCCAAACGACGATATATATTACTTTACCGATTTTGACGGTAAAAGAATCCCCAAGTTGAATAAAGCATTATTTATTGTTAACACAGACACCAGGACGAAGATTAGTTTCTATACTGTTGATGTAGGATTTATTAAACATTTTTTAGATACTCTTAAACACGAATACGATAAAACGTTTAATGATTTAAGAAATTTACTTATTTCATTATCACAACATTATAATGAAAGTGTAAAGCAGCAAATAATTGAGTCAATAAAACACTTAAATGGTATCTTATTCGATTTATACATCGTTAATCGAAGTATTATAAACACCGCGACTAAATTCGATGGAAATCGTTACACAAATCCAGAATCTAAACAAGTATTTCTTAATCGTTATAAAATAACAGAAAAAGATTTACAAACATTTGTTATACCAGATTTAAATAACGCTGAAATGAAGAAATCATTAAATGATCTTATTGAAGAATATTATCCGGGAGTAATTGAATCATGGAAAAAAATAGCCCCACCACCGGTTATACTAAAACACAATAACAATCCCTTTGGTGCCGGACGTCATATATCGCCAGGCATTGTAAATATAACAACAACAATTGCAGTCAATCTGGTATGTGATGTTATTGAAGGTAGCTATCAGGTAGATCTTTCTAAGTCTAGCCAGGCTCAGCAAGGGTACATATTATTCAGTTTTAGTCCGTTGGTCCCTCCCGGTTCGTTAATTGTATCAGAGCCAATTAACCCCGTGTACCTGCGAGTTCATAATCCGTTATTATCAAGAATACACTTTAAACTTACAGACCAAAATAATAGAATTCTGGACACGAGGAACGAAGAACTGAATATAAACCTGTATGTACGCTCATAGAGCGTTATCATAATGCGTTTTTATCATAACCAAAAAAAATATCCGGATGTCTATTCTTTTTGTTTACATAAAATCCGTGCACAATGAAATCTATTATCTAGAAGATTGTGGCTGCATATTGATTATTCCATAACAGCTGTGCTGCGTAAAGGTATTTTAAGAACCGCTATATAACTAAATCAATATCCGCTGTTACGGCCCACGCATAGACTCAGTGTTATAATATATATTTTTTGGAAACTATAAAATCTCATTTTAGACAGAAAAATGTGGTTTTTGTTAAGAATATTGTAGTTTTTAGGAATGTAACGATATGACTGACACATTGTTAAGCTAAGGTTATTGGTAAACACATACTAACTTTTTCAATATGTATTTATAACAAGGTCCGATAGCTCAGTTGATAGCGCGTAGAAACTCTCATCCGGAGGGTCATGGTTCGAAACCCAAGAAGGACAAATTGTCTGCGGGGGGCGATTTTATGCCAAGATTTATAATTTATTGGGGGCTCCAGCCACCCCCGTCTTCAGAGTACACCAATCCACTACGTCAACACGTGGTGGATTCACTTTTGTGAATCACCCATTGGTTGATCGTTATGGGTTGGTGTGCTGACGTGAAGACGGCATTTCATCATCATCATCTTATCATCATCATATCATCTCATCAAAAATATACAGCGGGGGGTGATATGAGGTCGTGACCTTGTGACTTCACTAAAGGGGTACCCCACACAAGGGCCATTCCAAAAGACACAATCGCAAAACTAAAAATAAACCTAATGAGATTCCAGGTCACAAAGACCAATCAGCCTTTGAGTTCTTAGAGTTTCGGTTACGGATATCTAGGAATTCTTGTAAGGCAATAAACAGAATCTGATTGGTCACTAAAATAAGACCTACACGTGTATAAACAACCCTCTGAGTTCCTAGAGTTTCGGTTACGGATATTTAGGAATTCTTTCGGGGGTAAACTAATAACACGTATAGACAACCCCTCTGAGCCTCTAAAGTTTCGGTTTCGGATATTTAGGGGTCTCTTGGGGGGTAAATGTCTAAACAAAGATTCGGAACCTCATTAGGTTTATCTGATACAACTATGGAATGGTAGACCGAATGTCACCCCGCGCTGTATATTTTTGTTTATTTTTATATTAAATATAAAAATAAATATATATAATGAACCAACATTAAACATTAATGATATTATTTCTGCTATTAAAAAACTAAAACATAACGGAATAAAAATATCTGATAATCTCGACCCTCAGAAAATTATGTGCGATTTTGAATTACTGCAACAAAGAAAATTTGATAATAAATATACACTACCTTCAAACTACAGATTTATAAAATTAATTTATCAAGCTATGCTTGAATCACTAGCTATAGTAAACGACAATCAAGTAAAGCTATTTGCACCTCTTGCACGTTCGATCGAAAATATTAAATTCGAACTGTCTCACGAGTACGAAAGAAAAAAGATTGTGGATAATCGTGTAATGCAATTAAGAAAGATTATGCTATCTGATTCTGTAAAAAATGATAATGACGCTGAGAGCAGCGACGGTGAAGATGGACCCCTGACAGAGTCAGTGACTGTAATTATGGCTAAACAAAATCCTTGGGAAAATTAACGTTTCAGTAGGTATCTCTCATAGATATGCTTCTGTGGATACCTCATATTGTATCCCAACCATGTTTCAGTAGATATCAAGTAATCATTTGGTAACATTAAAAATACGGTAGACTAAACGTATTGAAAATTTATTTTTTGTGTAAATCTTTTGGAAAAGGAAGATTTCTGTATATTTTCTGCGACAAATTGTACCGATCGTGGTACTATGTCAAAGTATTTGGCAGCAGAATTAATTGATTCAAAACTAATTTCTTCCCCAGTCTCTGTATTTACGGATTTAATAGCTCTCTTTCTGTATAATTTACACCTTCCTGTGTTTCCGGATTTACAATTTTGACTCTGTGTAGTAACTCGTAAATTAGAAATCGAATTGTCAAGCTTATTGCCGTTGATGTGATCCACCACATACCCATCTTTGATTATTCCAAAATAACACTCGTAGGTAAATATATGAGATAAATATCTTTTTTTCTTGCCATTAGCAGTAAATCTAAGATAACCAGTATTATCAATACTACTGACTGGTTTTTTCAATCTGCAGTTTCTAATCACACCTTCTCGAGATGCTTCATAATTGGTAAGGATTGGATGTGACACAAACTCATTTTGTTCCATTTATATATAATATTTATTTGTCTAAATCATTGTTTTTTGAAAATCTAGCCAAATAATCTTCTTCGGTCTTTATAGGAGAGTCAGCGTTATATTTTTTATCGTAATATCGTTTTAACTCTCTGTATTTTTTACCACCGCATTGCGCGCACAATTGAGTTTTTCCTCGCACTCCAGCACTACACACAATACACGGTTTTGGTCCTAGACTTCCATTTCTGACACATTGCATATGATAACTACAGTATTCAGTCACGCATGTTCTGTTACACGGAGACGTATAACCGATTTTTAACCAGTGGCATTGATTTGGTTGAATCATATACAAAAGATTAATGTTCAATTAAATATATACTTGCCCTAATTATAATATGGAGGAATTATCCGTTATTGAACCTTCCCCTGCTAGACTTGACCTTGATAGACTATCAGAATATAAATTTAGTACTTCGATGCAGGATCTGGCATTAATGGATGAGGATGTAACCGAACGCATTCGTGAAGCAAAAAAGGAATTTCGTGACGATGGTGCTGCTCATGTGTGGTCAACATTCAGAGTTGGAAATGTTACAAATATGATGAATGACAAACGAGGAAAAGTAATTATTAATCACCTTGATAACCAAAAATATTTTATTTTAATAACATTTATTGTAAATACAGAAGAAGATATTTGGATTATTCGTGATAAGCGTGATCCCGTCCGTGTGCAGTCCGGGGGTAATATTGTTCTTTTGAGTAATAAATCTAAGCCCGGAATACTTACTGGCATTGATAAACCTTACTATGTACAAGATTATCCAGCGACTGCAGTTGTCTACGCAATATATTCGCTAAATGATAAACCTAATGTTGCGGATCTCAAGCCGATGAAAATATCAAGAATAAACTTTGTAGCTGAACGAGTTACAGAACATTTTACAAATGCGATACGTGGTAATGGCTTAACAGATTTAAGACATAAAAAATAAACACATGGGCAGAAACGGTTAAAGATGCTGGTGCATCTATTAAGGATGTTGCTGAACTAGAAAAGTTATTAAGATTTCCAATAACAGTAAAAACACTAACCGGAGAGATATTATACGAACCAAAATATATAAAAAAATGGAAACCCTATAACAATCGTTGATCATAATGCACATGCATGGACTAATGCTGTAACGATATTTCCACGAGATAGAAAAGTTAAGTTTTATGATGGTGATATATTTGATTTTATCAGAAATATAAGTAAAAGTGACCCTGTGTCTGTTTGGTTATTTCAAAGTTCAGAATACGATTACGATCAGTTTGTACGGCCTAACGGTGATATTTATCGTACAGAATTTCTTCATGAAGAAATGGAACATCTTGCATTGAAATATACCTCTGATGATGTCATAGTTGGACAATTACTGAATAACTGTTTTACCGTACCATCGGTTGCTGCCCATTTCGCTCAGGAGAAAAATTCATGGAAAACGACACGATCAGAATTCCTTGAAGATGTCAAGAAAAGTTGTATAGAATATGGTCACGGTGGGTTATGGAACACCAAATACAACCATAGTGATGTTATCTCGGTTGATATGGTAGCATGTTATCCTGGGAGTTTTCTTGGATATGGAGTATGTTCTAAATACTTTAAAAGATTCGGACATCCTACACATGACATGACCAGGGTTGCGATAAACGGACCCCTTCCCATGGAAGGACCAGATGTTGACCTAACAGGATTTGCTTATGTAGAATCATTCGAGTTTAGAGAGGGTCTCCATGCGATTACTTATGTTTGGTTTGGAAGACATTTTTCAGAAAAATGTTGGGTTCCGATAGTACTATTGCGGTATATGCTTGATGCTGGATTTTTAATATCGTTGAGGGTAACTGAAGCAATTATATCGTATAGTTCACAGAAGCAAGTTTGGTTACCAGAACCGGACAGATTTAGTGTCGATGATGCCAGGAAAGAATTCGCTGATATTGATGAAGATCATGTCATTAAAATAAGTAAATGCAGGAACGAGTACGATGAAAAACTTGCAAAAGATCTTGGTAGAAAGATAATCGGTAAGTTTACTCAAGGTGGTTCATACGATTATAAACGAGCGTATACAAGATTGATTATGGACGACGCTGAACTAGATTTTATAATCACCGATACAACGGAAAAAAATACGTTTATAAACAGATGTAATGCTTATTTATCAGATGGAACAAAACTAGGTACCATTGTGAGCTACCTTGATGGCGACTCACCACAATTTACTCATTTAAGATCTTCGATGTTAGCTTATGTTTCGATAAACCTACTATCGATGATAAATAAATTTCCTCGTCACGCTGTCAGAGTCGCTACGGATTCATTTTATATACATAAAAATATAAGGATTTATTAAAACCGCTACTCGGTAATGGTGAATGGGGGACGTGGAGGATAAAACAAGAAAATATACTTAGTTATTCTGAATCTGCCGATGTTGAAATTAAGGAAATATATTACAGAAATAATAATCAAGCATCAAAATCATCTGCACCATCTGTGTACGATCCTGTGGCTAGACGTAAGACTGTTTATCTTAATGGGTGTGGAGGGTCAGGTAAAACAACTCGTGCGATTAATTTATTTATGAATAATAGTTCAGATATAATTGTTTTGACACCTACACATAAACTTGCTAGAGAAATAAAAGAACGAGGAGTAAAAATCATGTACATATCATAGTTTCTTTAGATGGTGCGGAGACACGTGGACTCCTGAGCGAATGGGTGAAAAATATATACCTAAGTATATTATATGGGATGAGATATGCACGGTGTCGTTAGAAACACTAAAGACATTTCTTGAATGGTTATTGACAAAGAATACTGCTATAATAATGTGTGGTGATCATGGTCAACCACCACCCTTTATTGGACAGTCTCCACATGAATGGCTGAAGAATAACGTAGATTATTATGAAGAAATAAATGATGACCATAGAGTTATTGATGAACCGCTGAAGGAATTTAAAAGATTAATCAGACTTCAGCCAGACAGAGTACAATGTGAGATAATGCGAGGAGTAATTCCAGAGACTTCTATGAATGAATTTTGGACTTTATGGAATCCCGCTGATTTAATAGTCGCGAGTAGAAAGGTAGTTCGTGATGAACTACAGGATAAATTATTTTTGTTACATAAAAAAAAGTTTTCAGATCTACCTGTACCTTTGTGTTATCGCCCCTCAGATACTCGACGACAGAATATTGATGTTGAAATTCCTGGTGGTGGAATACAGAATCTTGTCTTGAACGATATTATTTTAGTCGATATTAATAATGTTGAGAATGCGCTGAGTATGAATAAATCACCGTGGACGTTAGGATACGCTATAACGATTCACTCATCACAGGGATTAACTATAACTGATACTAAAATCTGGATTGTAGATGATCGGATCGAGTGGTCAAATTTAGTCTATCTCGCAGTTTCTAGGGTCAGGAGAATATCTCAACTACATAGGGTTATTATGAATTTTATAGAAAATAATGATCAAACTGTTAATAATGACGTAATAAGAACAAAAATATCTGGTTATAAGCAGTGTGACAAAAAAATAATCGTGATTTTGATATTGATGTTGAATTTATTATAAAACTAAAACAACTACAAAATAATCATTGCGTAAGTTGCAACTGTAATATGTCATGGCAGCATTCAAATAATAATCCAAGACAATTTACCGTAGACAGAATTAATAGTGATCTCGGTCATATACGTGATAATGTGATGCTGACTTGTCTTGAGTGTAATCGACGTCGAGGCTCTGGACGTTTACAAAATTGAACGTGGTGGTAATTGTGTATTCTCAGGAATTATTTGCAATTGTTCACGTACAAATCCACGTTGAGGGGCTATAGAATCTAGTCTGTATATTGGAGATCTACCAGTGGATCTAACCACGCTAGAAATTTTATGTGTAGTTACGCTCCAGATAGGATCGGTTGCTCTTTTTTTACCACCTTCAAGTTCGCCAGGTTCATATAAATATCTAACTGTAACATTACCTAATACTGGTTGAGAGAAAGATTCACGTCGTTGTATTGGTATATATTTTTTTTTGGTCGCATTAGAAGGTTTCATGGAAGTTGCACGAGTAATTTCATTATTCAACGCAGCTATCACACTCGGTAATCTTGCAACCCATTCACGAGATCGCTCACCCGACTTAAAGTCAGTAGATATTTCCTTTGCATATTGGTATCCGAATAACCGCTGAGCAAGTGTTCTATTAAATCGTTCAACGATTGCCTGATCA
>JAECUM010021199.1:0-40554 GCA_016617855.1 Megalonaias nervosa
TCTCTCTCTCTCTCTCTCTCTCTCTCTCTCTCTCTCTCTCTCTCTATATATATATATATATATATATATATATATATATATATATAAGCCAACTCATATTGAATCCAATTATTTACATTAAAGATTAGTTTAATAATTAGGGAAGGTCTCACTCTGTAACAAGTACTATTGTTCATACATCTCTTCAATTACTTTCATGTTGTTTGAACATTACTTCTCAAAGTATGCTGTTAGATGATAATTATGTTGGACATACATGATGTACTGCCTATTCAGCTTACTGGATTATCTGGGCAATTAATGTGAACATCAAAGGCATGTGCAATTGGTGTGAATATGAAGCATTTGATGAAAGCAAAATCTATTAGATTTAAGTGGTTATGCAATTTAAGTTTGTCTTGTCTATTATTTACATTTTATAAAATGAAATATCAACAGCTATAAAATTATTGATGATGTTTTAGCAATTAGTGCGAAAATATAAATCAATTAACCATTTTTGATGAAAATATAGAAAAATGAAAATTTAAAAAGGGCTGTAAAATGGGGACAAAATTATAAATATATTAAGTTCCATGGCTATAAAGCTATATGTTGTTTGGAATATACAGTGAGTTACACCATACTGTGATAACTTGAATATGCAGTGAAGTTTAATTTGCTACCATGGAATAGTATATACTGCTCTGTATATTAGTTTTCCTGTACTGTATAAAAGTGCCATATATATGTGTGTGTGTGTGTGTGTGTGTGTGTGTGTGTGTGTGTGTGTGTGTGTAAACAGAGGAACAACAACAACAGCAAAAGGAAATGAACAAAAAGTAGGTATTATAAATCTTTATATACTTTCTTATATTTGTTATCATAGTATAGTATACTTCACTGTATATTCAAGTATAGCACACCCCAAGTTATCACAGTATAGTAAACTTCACTGCATATTCAAGTTATCACAGTATGGTGTACCTCACTGTATATTCAGATTGGAGTTCCGTTATTATACACCACAGCCATCAATTTTCATATTAATGTCATTGGATAAACAACATCAACAAACTGTACCAAAATTGTATTTCAGATTTACTCCCTTCTTTAATTTCATGTACATTAATTTATTTTAGTAACCAAGTGGTCTAAAGTACTCACCATTATGGATCACTGCCATCTCATTGTTGCGTGGGCTCAAGTCTCGGGCTCAGCCAATGTGCATGTGTTAAAAAGCTTGTCAGTAGCTTACTTTACTTTAACTTCAACTTTACTGTACTCAGACTACTATTTTCTTATTAGACTAATCATAATCATAATTGCGGACCTTGAGGTCAGAATCTCAAGGCTACATTATTACCCTAAGTGCAAGCCAACCAAAAATCTGGTCAAGGAACTTACTATAGTACAAAGTTATTCTGCAAAACCTAATTTTCACTGAACTACAAATAACTTGACTTTTGACCTCAAAATTGATGGTTCTTTCTTTTGCCAAGTGCAAGTCATCCACAAAATCTGAAAACTGTAGATGATGGGGAACTTAAGTTATCACATGGAAAAGGAAAAGGTCATATACAGGTGAGTCATAGCATAATATGCTCTGGCAAAAAGCTGGCATATAAAAAGGGGATAGGCTTATCATCAAGTATAGGCTTATTATCAAATAAATATGCTATGTGATTCTCTGTCTATTACAAATTTATATTACTTCAAAAGGATAAATACTTAATGTCAGTGTTTGTATCATTTTTTAACATTTTGAAAATACTACGCATCCAGTTAATAAATACTATTACAATTGGGCATCCAATTTACCACATGGTGATTTGGAATTACAGGTACTCTGGATTTCCATTATCCCCAACCTTATCAAACCTGGTAGATTAGACTTCCAATCTGTATCAGTGTAAATTGGAATTCCAATCTCCCCTGGAATACCCTTTGGGGAGAGAGAGGTGTTCTAATATGATAAAGGATACACAAGAATTCCAATATTTCTGTGCATGTTCAAGTCAGAGATTTTTTTTCTATGCATGTGCATTTCAACAACTGTGTCCATGAGAAAGGGACCAAAACATGAAAGGTTGACAGGGTCATTGGAACAGGACAATTAATGTAAATTATGGTGGGCTACCTTTTGATTTTTTTTATTATGGTCTGATACGCATGGATGCCACATGTACAGTTTCATGTCTATACAAGTATTCCTGCCCAAGAGATGGACCTCAAATAAAGCTGATTATGCCAATGATGACTACAAGAACAATATAAAAGAACAGCATGTGCTCTCCAGCACTTTCATGCAGATAAGCAAACAATAGACACATCATTTTATTCCTATAATTTCTATTTCTATGTCATTTTTATTTGCTACCATGGAATAGTATATACCATTCTATATTTTAGTTTTCAAGTGCCATAAAAGGAATACCAATCATATGGCGAATAACAGTCCTTTCAAGTGCACTGGATCCAGCAAGGGATCAAGTGTGTCAGGGATTGATTAAGATAAATGCAATAAACTGACAACGAACAGTGCAAAACTAGTATCTAACTAGCCTGAGCGCTTTCGACTCTGCCGCCTTAGAACATTCAAACCAAGCGGTTTAAACCAAGAAGACTAGAAAAAGACAGCCATGCACAAATGAAATTTTTTGCAGCCAACATATTTTCTTTTAAATAATTCTCTAAATTTGCTTAATAACCTATAATTACTAATATGAAAAAGAAATATCTGGTATATAATTTGCGCATACATAAATTTACATAAAACAATAGATGTCGTTATGGTTCGTTGATTTCTAGGTCAATAAAAATATTTTCAAGCATCCACAACAAGCTGAAATAAACTAGTTGAAACATAATAAATTTAAAGGTTTAATTCCTGTAGAAACATCCATGTAAAGTTTTGCAAACTCAACAATTTTTGTGTTTTATTTGTTTGTCTTGTCTATGTTTTGTATTTGCCTTTGAAAAAGACTCATTAAGAGTCGAAAGCGCTCAGGCTAGTTAGATACTAGTTTTGCACTGTTCGTTGTCAGTTTATTGCATTTATATATATATATATATATATATATATATATTATTAAGTGCCTTAACAGTTTGATTGAAATTTAAACCTGCACCCTTTCGATCACATGCCCAGGGTCCTAACCACTGCAACTCCCTTCTCCATTAGTTGCCTTTAAGCAGTAGGGCATGTCAGGCATATTCTACATCCCCACAAAAGGGCATATAATAATAAGGATCGTTAGATCACACAATGTGGCTTCTAAAATGCTTCACCTAGTAAATAAATAAAGGAAGCCCTGTGTAACATAAATGATTTAAACCATTTTATAGAAGTGATTAGAGTTGGGGGAACTGGGGTTGTGGATCTGATATATGGATTAGATTGACACAGATAATGAAAGTTACTATCTAGTTACTACTGCTGTTATAATCCTTATTGTTGGAGATTATGATGTTAACTGGTGAATAATGATGATTATGCAGCTAATCATGATGATGACAATTATGATGTTGAAAGCAATGATGATGATCATAAGGTGGTGGCAGGACTGGGTAGTAATAATCGCAATGACGGAAACTAAATTCCCAGTTCTGATTTGCATAGTGAGTTAATGAAACAAACAACTAAAACACAGCAGTTAGAAATTTGTTCAAGTAAATATACCCACACCCCTCCTACCCCTATACTCTTGATGGGGATCAGTTTTTAGTTAAAACTAGAAGAACTGTGTGCAGTTTGCTTATGTTAATACGGTCTCTCCTAGCCCTACTCTCTTTATGGAGATGAGTCCAGAGTAAAAAATAGAACTCTTCTGAAATAGATGAGTACAACAGCTGGTCAAAAGGCAAATCTTTTGGTGATCACCATAGTAAATATAAGTTTAACAGCAATGAAATGAAAACTGCAAGGAGTTGCATTCAAAATTCTTTCATATTCATCACATCCAGCTGCAAGTTAAAAAGGGCAACAACTCTTAAAAAATCAAGTGAGCAGAAACATTTATCAGTACATGACTGTTTTGATGATGACCATAATATTACCAGTTTTCACAGCTATTCATAAACAACAGCAAGACACATTGTACTTACATGATTCTGTCTTGCACTACACTCAGCTGCATGACAAAAGGGCAATAACTCTTTAAAAAAATGTGAGAGAACATTGGTTATTGATATCCACATCTTTTGATCATAATCATAACACTTCCTAAGTTTCAAGGTGATTAACTAAAATTTCAAAAGTTATTACTGTTTACAAGAGTCTGTAATTACACTACATTCAGGCACAAGTAAAAAGGGCAATAACTTCTGTAAAAATATTGTGGGAGTACTGTGATCTGTTGTTATATGCAACTCAGTGATGAACATAATATTTACCAAATTTCATGGCAATCCATACAAAACTGCGTGATTTGTTGGACTTATCTTTGCCAGATGGAAGGGTAGATGGAGGATGGATGGATGGATAGCAGGACAAGATGATTATTCGAGAGGAAGGGGTATAAAAGGACTCACTAACAATGTACATGCACATTTACAGATGATGACCATAAAAATCTCAAGATTTTTAGCAATCCATAAAAAATTGGATGCTAGTTTCTTCACAAGATTCTGTCATACATTGCCTTCAGCTGTGGATGAAAAATTACAAAAACTTATAAAATTTGCAGGAGCAAAAGCAAAACAATTTACATGTCTTCAGATTATGAACATTGAAGTTAACACGTTTCACGAGTTTCATGGTAATTCCAACAAAAACCTCAGGATTAACTTGGCTAACAAGATTCTTTCATGTACTGCATTAAACTATAATAAAAAATGGAAAATAATTGTATTAAAAATATTGCGATAGCAAAATGTTTTATTTATATGTACATCTTCAGGTTTCCTTGCAATCCATCAAAAACTAGGACTAGCTCTGCTACCATGATTGTGTGACAGATGTATAGGCAGATGGACACACCTGCCTCTATACATGTGGGTATATAAAAAGACTCATTGTGGAAGCATTATTACTTGCTAATTTACAATGGTGTACAGGAAATTCTGACCATCCTGAACCCCAAACACCATGACACAAATTAAACATGTAATGAATTTATTAACCTTGCACAAACTTATTTGTTGAAGACAAGAATCTCGTAACTGTCTCACTGTAGCATTTACGTTACCTGGGCAGTGCCATTTGTTATACCCAGTTGTGTATTGGCACTTAATTAAGTATACCTTGCTTTTAAGTCACAAGATCGTAGTGTATGTTGATGTGGTCATGAAGGTGCATTTACCAATCTTAAATATTAATTGTTGTTCAAAGCTTTAATACTAACATAGTTTAAACAAAGTCAATTCAATCCTGATTATTTAATGTTCTGCATTTTTACTGTCATCAAGAAACTTCAAGAAGAAATTTTTTTATTTGCTATGGACTTATACAGCGGTGACCAGGTACTAAACTGGGTCAAGGAAAAAGCAAGTCTAATCATCACAATAGAGAATAGTACAAATTTATTTTCAACATGTGTAGATTTTGTTGTGACATAACAGTGCGCAATATTCAATCCTGTTTGTACTGGATCACACCTTTAAGTTGACCTTGTCCAAAATGTCCACATACTTGAACATTGAGTTCTGCTGTATGTGTTTGTCGGTGCATGTAAATAATGACCTTCCAAAGGAATATGGATGGACAAAAATCCAAATAAAGTGAATAATTCCCATTTAAAGGTATGTGTAATCAAATTAAAAAAAACAAACAACATCCATTACTGAAAAAGTACGTACCGAATGCATACATGATCTGTATGAATTTTACTTCAGTTACCACCATGCTGGATTATTTGCACCCCATTAGAAAATTTTTAACAGAAATACTGGGTTTTACACCTTGATAATCAACCAATCATACTCCTGTAATTTTGCTTAGGTGGTGATCAATGAATATGCAACAGAATTCCGTTTTTCAACAGAATTCCATTTTTTTTTTTATAGTAGGAAAATAAATACAAACTATATGCTGAAGACTAAATAAAATGATTGTTTTGCCCCTGTAATTGATTGAAGATCAAATATTGCAGTAATGCCAAACTATGTTATCTTTTATTAAAGAAATATCAACATTTAATGCATCCACTGCTTTATTTCATTTTTATAAAACTTCATTTACATTTCATATGAATTTTAATAATTACAGAAGATTGCTATTTATCATATATAAATGCCATACTTCTCAAATATCACAACTGAAAAAATATGTACTTGATATTAAATTACACTAATTCAAAGAAAATCTACCAACAGCACAAAAAGAACAATTTCAACTGAACTATCAACAGATAATAAACAATGTAGAACTATCTGCAACCTCAAACAACATTAAATATTTCTAATTAATACAAACTACAAACTGCAAAATGGAATGCTTGCAAGACTGAAGCAGTGATCTCATTCTGAAGAAACTATCTGATGCAATTATACAAATATGAATCTGAAGCATTTTGTAATAAAATGTTTTTTTTTCTCACAATTTGTTATTTCTCTACCAATAATGAAAATGTAAAATATGCTAAATATACAAGTGTTTGGGTTTGGTCATAGTTTTATGTTCTAAATTAATGCATATAAATGTTCTTCTTTCAAGACAAGAATGTCACGGCCTTCATGTCAAGTGAACAATTGATACATTGCCAAAAAATGTGTAACCTTGACCCCAGATCAATAGGTTGAGTTAAAATATTGCAGAATTACTTGTCATATCTTCACAATGCTTCATCCAATGTATGAACAGTATCTATCATGGATTTAGGAACTATAAGCAACTGCAAAAACTTTAAATGAAACCTTAATTCAAATTATCCATAACTGTGACTTTGACCTGAAGATCAAAGGTGGGAAAAATGCATGTCATAAAATGAAATGTCTTAGCTTCATAAAAATTCACATCAAGTATGAAGAAAATTCATCAAGGGGTTGAGGAAATATCTGTAAATAAAAATAACTTTAACCAATAGTTTAATGCAAATTTTCTACAACTGAGTGCAAGGTCAAAGGGGTACCATGCATGTCACCAAATGAACTGCCTTAGTTTTATAATGATTAATTCCAAAGATGAAGAAAATCCATGAATAGGCTTAGGAAATATAAGCAACTAAATTTGTTGTAACCAAAGCCGTAATGCAAATTTGCTGACTTTCACCTTGCCTACAGGGACAACATCATGCTATCAAATGAATCATCTAAAGAAGATCCATCACAGAGGTTAGGAACGTTAACAAATGAAAAATTTCAACCAAAGTTCTTTACGCAAATTTTATGACTGGCATTGACCCTAAGTTTACTGGGGCAAACAATCATGTTCTAGAATTAATTAACAGTTGTTGTTGTTGTTGTTGTGGGGCTTAACGCCATTTTTCAGCACACGATAAGCTATACATGGAGGCCAGTATAAATGGTGGAGGAAGAAACCGGGAAATCCCCGGAAAGAACCACCGACCCACGTGAAGCTACTGGCAAGCTTTCTCACATATCCACATTTGCTGAATCCTAGACTTGAACCCACGCAGACAGAGGTGAGATGGCAGTGATCCATAACGGAGAGCGCTTTAGACCACTCGGCCACTCAGGGCCCCCAATTAATTAACAGAGCTTCATAATGGTTCATGACATGTATGAAGAATATCTATTCTGGAGTTTAGGAAATGTAAGCAAATTAAAAAGCTAACCAAAACCCCCATTCTCTATGACTGTGACCTTTACTCCCTGATAAATGTGGTGTGCATGCATGTACAGAACAATTTGTCTTGGCTTTGTAATGATTCATGCCAAGCATGATGAGAATCAATCAAGGGGATTATATGCCAATGAAAACATTAATCAATGTTATCATACCCCATTTGCCTAATAAAAATCTCCCATATCCATCAAATTTCTATACCTCAAATGAACCTTCTGACACTCGTTTTTTTTTGTAATATAATAATGCATTCCCATTGTTTCCAATGCCATTAAAAATAAACAATTTGCCCTGTAACTTAAGTCTCAGAAAGAAATATCTTTGTTAAGGCAAAAGAGGCTCAGCATTAGGAATAAATCACAATTATTACTATATTTGATCCTGAAACATAATTATTTTTACCACCATATTTTTGTCTAAGTTTACCTTTTTTCCATACAAGTTCAAAATACTACAATTCTATGAAATGCAATATTTTATACACCAACTCAAGGAAGAATACTACAAGTCCACATCTGAAATCTCTATTTCCTAGCTAGAGACTTGAGTATGCTTCAAGCTGCTACGTTTGACTTATTAAGTTATTTCCCTGGGTATATGAACTTCATCTGGTCTTTCATGCTAGGTACAAGACAATTTGAGAAACATTTCATAAAGCTTTTATAGATGCAATTTTTCAATACTAATACACCAGCAAACTTTAATTAAATCTAACACAACATCCATACCAATTTCTAAATCCTTATAAACCTTTACTGTGTCATCAAAGTTATTTATAAGTGTTAAT
This sequence comes from Megalonaias nervosa, assembly GCA_016617855.1. Lineage (NCBI taxonomy): Eukaryota > Metazoa > Mollusca > Bivalvia > Unionida > Unionidae > Megalonaias > Megalonaias nervosa. The sequence goes on from JAECUM010021199.1 coordinate 8,514, forward strand.
ATAATGGCAACAATTGTCATCGACATCATTTTTCACTTAAAGATGAAATTCTGAAACAATGTAATCATTCAACAAATACCATCTTTTAAGTTTAATATGTAATGAATGGAATGTCAAACGTGTGGAAATAAAATTTCCAAAACATTTTAATTACGACATAATGCAAAGATTTTTTACAATCATGAACAGATTTTGATATGTAAAATTCACTTATGATCATCTATTTATATCTGTTTGCAAAAGCATACATTGCTCCTTCATAGTTTCAGTAGCTTGTCTCTTTTAAGTTCAGTGTATTTGTTTACTCTTGTTTTCAGGGTTTGCTATGGCAAAATCAATTCCCTTGGAGTCTAAAATTAAGTCAATTACACATTTTCATTTCTGTTATGAAAAAAGTTATACATTGGTTTTTGATCATTTATGTAAGGGTATGCAAAAATTAATCATTATAGGTTTGTTGATTTTTACATCATGAATATACATACACTTGTCTAGTAAAAAATTATGGTTAATTTGATTGTGCATATTAAAGAAGAATTAATCCAACAATGATATCTCTGACGATGCATGCTAAGAATTAAACTTGATTGATAAAGAAAAATTAAAGTATAGTAAACACCAATACCTTCAAGGGCCAAAATGATACTAATTTAAATAATATCATATGGAAGAACATCATTCCAGTGATATGTTTATACATGGTCCTTTCAAATCAAAGGGAGATTACTACAGCATAAATGCTTTTACATAAATTAGAGTTGCTACCCTTGATATAGAATTCTGAACTGAAAGACCAGTGCTTCTATATAGATCAGTGCAAATATTACTTACACCATACAACTTGTTACTATTAGTAGTAATATAAACTATATCTGGTATAAGAAAATAAATACTACAGACATATAAGATCTGAAATCCCTCCTCCAAAACCAAACAAATCAGCTTCTGCAACTAACAGATGACTACAGAAGACCTATGTAATATGTACACTGAGTATTATCAATTTATGAAAAGTATTTAATGTTTTAGTCAACACTGAGTATTCTAGCTCACTTCAAATCCAACCCAATGTTTGGTCCTAATTAAATCTGCTCTGTGTAACTTCAACTACACTGAGCTAGTCTTCTGATAATGTACAATATTATGATCATGTGGGCAAGTCACTGCCCAGGACATCACCACACAATGGTCTAACAGGGAACTGACTGGAAACAGCCTGGTCAAGAGGTCCACCACTGGCACCATCTTTTAGTTTCTGTGAACTATTCACCAGGCTTTTCAACCTTGAGAGGTGGATTAGAGCCCTGCAGTATGAAAATAACATTGGGTAAAATATTGCATCTACAGATATTAGTCAAAAAGTGAACAACAGCTTTCAATACCCTGGTTTTCAAAACAAAAGTAAATACTTGTATTTGCAATAAATAATGTGAATTTGAATTTCCACCTTTTTCCCAAATATCCTCAGTCATAAACATCAGAAGTATACCAGTGGATTTTAGGGAACATTGCAGTTAAAAAAGAATTCAGAAAATATAAGCTATATTGTTCCACATTACTTGATAAAAGTTTTGAAGAAAAATGAAAAGATGATAATTCTGAATGTGTTTAATATGACATATTAGTTTCTAGCTAAAGCACACAAAGCACTTAGATCTCTATTCCATATTTGTATCAGTAGCGACAAGCATAAGCCATACATCAGATGCAGTGTTAAAATGGCCAGGTGTCACATGTCTGCCATATTAATAAACAAGCATGTAGGCCAGTAATAACTGTCGACTTCTGCACTAGACAGTAAGTGGAACATTTCAAGTGGATAAGTAAGGGCAGGAGCAAATAAATAATATGGTCAAACCAAGTTAAATCCCTATGTTGACAGTCACGAAAGACATAATAAAATTTAGTTCCACAGTTTTGTAATGAAACTAATTTCTTTTTCTAAAAATAATCCTCACAGCATTTTATCGCTGAAGCTGAAGCAGCTATACAGATAATTACTGAGGAAATCAATTATTCAAATGAACAAATGCCAAAAACCTCATTGGTCAATACCAGGATGTTGATGAGATAAAGTTAATGACTGCAAAGGTTGGTATGAAACTCAACAGCCAGCCAGATATGCTTTAATAAGTTTTTCATTCCTTCACAACTCTCAATGTACTTTCACCATAAAGGGACTGGTTAAATTCTAAGACACTCGTTACCATCTGCAAACTATCCACAAATGTTTTCTAAAATTACTATCTGAAATGGTATCAGGAGAAATTTATGGCATTACATATGGTAGCACAGGCATAAGCTTAGACAGCACTGTTTGGCAAGAAAACATGAAACCAGAAAATCCAAACTGTTTTGAGCTGTAGTAATTTGTAAGCCTTTAAAATATTTTAAGAGAGAATGATCCATTGACAGACCTGCCAACCCTTACGAGACCATCACAGTAAGGCAGCTGATTTGTTTCTGTATGTTTGAGCACTTTTCAGTAAGGTGCAACAAAATATCATAAACTGCTACTGTAAAGCTGTAAAACATATTTAGAAGTTTGGTATTCAAAACATGCAGCAAACTGAAAACTTTGTAAAGTACACACAGACCTTATTTACCACTAGTACACTAGTACAGTTGCACAAACTTCAGTTCCAAACCCTATGCAGATTAATGGCTTGTTGCTATCTCTCACCTTGACATAATTCTTGGAATTTTTTTCTATTTCATGTCACGACAGCAATCACATCTCCCGCCATGAGATATACTCAAACTGACATGTGACGTCCAATAAACTTAATTGTGTCCCTTCCTGCTTTATTCACAAGAATCTGAATATTCATTGTTGTTCTTCTATGCTGATTATTGACACTGTTCAGGAGGCTTATTTTTCATTTTGTCTTCAACATGCATCAGTTGCTGGATGCCATTCTTTAAAAATTCTATAATCTACACTTTGATCATGCAGATGCATCGCATGAAAAAATATGTGCAGTTTAAAGCGTCTGAGGTACTGCTGTAAATTAGTCTGGTTCCCTGACTAATTCCACTAATTCTAATGTCAAACCTGGATCCAAATCAATCACGGATGAACCAATTAACTGGATTTTTCAGCAACAATCATTTTTCCATAGTGTTTGCTTTTATTCCGTAAGTCTGTATTCTAAGGGTCATTTACATAAGACTTATGGCAAAATCGTAAGGGCTGGCAGGTCTGTATTTGATAATATTGATGACACTGCTGTCACAATCACAGAACAGTAGTAACAATGTATTGTCACTGTCCAAATCAGGTATGACCAAGCAAGTATTTAAAAACTTAAAAATAAAGAATAACTGATCGAATTACTTACTTTTCCAGGGACTGGCCCCCAGGTTCGCCCTTAAAATCATAACCCTGTAGAGCTGGAATTTCTCTTGCTCCTTCCACCTTATCACCTGGTGTCAAATCATCCATCACTTTGTCATCTGATGTTGGGACCCTAATACCAAGACTTGCTGCCTCTTCTCGAATTCTTCGAACCTGTTCATATTATAAGAGGAAAATTAGAATGAAATCTTTCTTTCATTTCTTGCATATCCTCCTTGCATATACCATTCAAATCAAATCTATGGCAAATACAACCTTACAACAGAAGCTTCACAATCTGATAATCAACTACCATTCAGTGTTATTCCCACAATGTACAAAATGTTGCTAACTGTCTTTTTCCAATGAAAACCAATTATATTAAACCCAAAAGTGTTGCTTCAAATGAGTAAATACAATGTTTTTATATATAGTTTTGTTTATTACATACCAAACTTTGCTTGTAACATACCTTTGTGTAATGTGATTTTACTTATAAAGCTTTACACATTTATACCTTCCATAAACAGCATTATGAGGGAGAACAATATAAATGTTCCAGAGAATGCTGCATTTTGTCTGCAAAATGTGCTTTGTTGTATAGTATATAACTTTTGCTGCCACTGCAAATTTTTGTTTTGCCAAAAGACTGTCACATTATCGGCTTTCCATTGCTTTTAACAAATATTTACTGGTTCAGCATACCATATTACTGACCCTACTGCCTAATGAAGGCAAGTTACTGCCATTTCAGCTACAGAGTGATACATATGTCTTGCTATATCTTAATGCTGTGGAAGAAATAACAAGCTTAACCGGAGCTGCATTCAGTAAGACCAGCGTTGGGTAGCATCAGGCATATACTAGACAAACATAACTTACCTGTATAGGCTGCCAGTCAATGGTGCTTCAAAGCATGAGCTAATAGCTGTATGTTTGTGGTAGCTCACTGCAGAGATGCAAAATAAGGGAGCAGTAGGAAAAATGAGGGGGTGTGTGTGAGGAAATATTATAGTTCCGTATCAGCATTAATCTGTTGTTTCTGAGGTGAATCTGCTTCTTATATGAGCATGAATAGTGTTCTGTGCTTGGAATCCTCTTTCACAGTCTGCTGTCTGATGGGCCATAAATAGCTTAGCTATACTGAACAAGTTGGGAAACTGTTCTTTATGGTTGTTATGTACAATTTTCCACAACTAGTATCTATTGTCTCTTGGATATATCTTCTCCCCACAATTCTTTTTCACTAACATATGATCTGCCAAAGTTTCACTTTCCTGAATCAATGACTACTATGCCAGATTTCATATCTGTTCCATAATGCTGTATTTGGGTCCATCAATGCCAGAGTCAGCTGATTCAGATGGAGGTATTTTGAGGAAACAAATATCCTCACATTTTAATTTCTTTTATATTCTTATTTATTCACTTTATCAGACCCTTAGAGTGCTATACAGTTTTGTAGCACAAGATCCCTCAGGACTAAATTGTTTCAGAAAAATGAAAATTGTAATCAACTTTTAAAATGCCTGTATTTTAATTAAGCTTGGTATTCTGTCTTTTCTTCATTTAATTTTGATACCAATGAATATGGGTTCACTGGCATACATTGTTTTTGTCTATCTATCATGTACATTAGGCTTGTACTGAACGTCATTTTTGGGTTTAAAATTACTCACTGGCATTTCCAATAACACTTTCCCAGCTCAACTGATCTGATAAACATCGAAATTTTAAAAATCACTGTCACCATCACTATCTGTCAAAATAAGTTGTCATCTGTAGATGAACCATGCTGGGAGTCAGCTATTTCTGGTTCTCTAGGTAGCTTGAATTTTGCACAATCATTTGTAAAACTTCCTTGATGAATGCAAGGTTCAAACTGTAATAGAAAGCTCATACCAGGGCCCAATGTGCCCATCAAATTTAGTTTAACAACCATTCATGTTAAGTTCCCAGATATGTAAGCAGATGCCTACCTGAAAGGCAGTACTATGAAACTGCAGTGTGACTTAAGTCACAACAAGCACTTTCACGAGTTAACAGTTAAAGAAAAATTGTATAATGAGTATAGTACATTTTTGTCACGTTTGCTAAGCCCTAGCTATAAAGTCATGTATAAGCTATAATATTACTGCGGTCATGTGTTAAACTCTTATGCAAGGTTATATGACCAGCTAGAGACCCGGAATCTTGAATTGGCAAAGGCGATAGATCGCATCATCTAAACATAAGGCTTGTAGTTATCACACCTACGTGTTAAGAGGTTAGTTTGGGATCAAAGGGAAGCCGCAGGGTGAATAAGGCGTTTTCTCATCCGTCCCCACGTTGACAGACAGCAAGAGGGACATTGTTAAGATTGCATCGGTCCATAGCAATATCCAATCGGAATTGAGATAGAGGGTATGATTACAATTCTGATCCAAAAGATAACTTTCAGAACTTGTAAATGAAAGTTAGTTTCGCCTAGGAAGATTGCTGAGCAATAGAGTTACTCCGAGAAGAGCCACTTGTAATTTGGCGGTAAAACTTCAAGGTAGATTCAAAGGAAAGACAAAGCTTCAAAAAGGAAGCTTTTTAGGGGACACAGAACATTGGATTCCATTGAATCCTGAGTCTTCAAGAGTTGGAGATGGAATTGAGACTAGTTGAGGCAGTCAAAGTCGACAGAAGTCTAGTCGTGGGAAAGAAGGTGGAGAAGCAGGAAAAGGAGTCTGGAGGAAAAAGAGGAGGAGGAGGAGGAGGAGTATAGAGAATTCGAGGAGGAGGAGAAGGAATTTGGAGAAAGTTGGGGAGGAAGAGAAGAAGGAATTGGGAGAAATAGGAGAGAGAAGAATACCATAGATGAGTAGAATGCAAGGACAGGTGGAAATCGATCTCACACTGCTAATCGGGTGATGCAATAGGCTATTAAAGGGTCGAGCGGAAGGAATATAATTGGAAATCTGAAGCATTTGATTATTGAATTGTTATTAAATTGTTATTCATTGAATTTCAACCTTTTTGTATATTTAACCATTTAACCGTCAGCATTGCCGACTGGGGGCTTGGAGCTTTCCATCTATCATTCACTAATTTAATTTCCAACCAAAATCAAGCCTAGGTGGGACTTCTATAATAGTTTAAATAAAATATTGGGAGCACCCCACCCCAGCCATAACAACTCTCACAATTTTTATATGTGCAACTTTAAACTAATTTGTAGGAGGTCTCATGCATCACTGCTCTAAAAGTGTGTTAATTCATATAAATTTTGCAAGATTCATGCACTCAACCACCATGGCAGCATCTTTGTCATTTTGAGCAATGTACTGAAATTATGTTTCGCTCAGAAAAGAGCTTGGAGTTGGAAAACACATATATAGTGTGACCCTGCTATAGCATGCACCATTATAACATGAATTCAGAAATAATATGATCATCTTTGTTTTCAAAGTACAAAAGATAATGTATAAAAAGTTTATTATTATTTTGGGGAAGAGACTGCATATGAATTCAATAGAACACGATTGAAGAGTGGCTCCTGAAATTTCATTCAAATGTATTTTTCACATGCACAAAAAAAATTTCTTAAAAGTATGAAAAACAATCTATAAAATGTTTATTATTATTATCACTTTGGGGAATAGATCACTTATGAATTTGAATATAACATGATCAAACATGGCTCCTGAAACTTTACAATTTCACCAATTTCTTGAGGTTTTGTACCAAATTAAACATTATCAGAAGTATGAGTATCTAAATCAATGGATGGGCCTTCTGAGAACACTAATCTTAGTTTAATGATGAATGATGTCACCTCATAAGCATTAATCTTATTATTACTGATCTATGAATAATAAAGACATTAAGTCTTCTTTGTGTTTGTCATCAATGCATTCTGTTGCTCAATAAAATAGCCTACATGTTTTATCTTTAAACTACATCAATAATTAAGTGCCAAACAATGCAGTGCTTGATAAAGATTCTCATCTGAATTTATTAATCAATTAAGGTACATTGCTAATCATCAAAGTCAACCACAGAGCTAAAACATGTTCAAATTATGGGGCAACAATTTATAAAACATCCCCCAAAAAATGAAAGCTGCCAAAAAATGGACCTGGCTTGGCAGTGTTGTTAGATTCAATCAGTTGACAAGTAAATAAGTCATCCACTCCCTATAAACAAACATCACCCCGTTGTTGACTGACAATTATTCTTGCTGTAATAGTTCAAATGAATAGGTGTAAAAGTGTTAATTAGTGGGAATTTACAATGGATAGAGGTACACAAAAGTGCAAAGCTTTTACTGCTAAAGAGAAGCTTGAATCCTTGAATAGGATTAAGTCTGGTGTTAAACAATCACAATTAGCTAGAGATTTAGGTGTTAACAAATTGACCATCAGAGGAAAGCAAACATGACAGTAACAGAAAACAGCTGAAAATCAATCAGTGTTTTAAAAACAATAAAGTACACTGATTCTCAGATGAGAAACTTCTAGTAGTATGAAATTTATAGATGCCATTTATTCATCTTGGGATTTACTGAACTGTACATGTGCTTCATCTTTCCTTATGTAATTTGCTGTTATTTTATTCTGCTGAATTCAGACAAATAAAATTCTTTGACAAAATAATTGAATACTTAAAATCTGTGTGCAAATATTTGAGGGAATTACACGTATTATGAATTCACTGCATACTGCAAGATCAGCTGGTAAGTGTATAGTTTTGATACTCTATTCATGCTATAAATTAGACACATTTATATGCATATATATATATATATATATATATATATACACCCACACATACATACATACACACACATGTATGTACCAATGTGTGAAAGGAAAATATATATGCAATCTTTGTTTCCACTACATGTGTATTTCTCATTTATTATGCATTGATTTAAGATGGTAACTGTGCCAATTAAATGTGTACTTCTGCACCTGCTTTTATCAGACCCCTCCCTGCAATTGTTTTGGTGCATGCATCATTTTCTAAAGCTAACTGACTTGGTTGGTTATAGTACGGTTTGATACATAACACGGTCACGTTTTGTGGACCCCGACCATCATGTTATAGTATGATCAAACTGTACATGGTTAAATTACCATGAATATTGTATGCCTCATGCAAATTTAGACCTGTTTACAGAACAGTATGGACTAAATATACATTTCCTAAAGACAAACAACACTGATTTTTCGTTCTTTGAAGAGTAACATTTAAACATCTGAACAACTTCTGCACCCCTCCCTGCCACTTTTTTGGTGCATGCATCATTTAAAATTATTGATCATGCATAAAAGGACCAAGTGTTCATCTCAGTCAAATGATTACATAAATCTACCTACAGTTAAAATCTTCATCTACTGTCAGCTCTTCTAGGATGAAAATAGAGTAAATGTTGAATCTTGTAAACATAGTTACAATATGGTATGAATTAAAATACAATAATACAATAACCAATATCATTACTGCAAAGAGATATTATATACGACTATAATCTTTTGTAAATATTGGTTCTTGATCCCATTAAAAGTGATAAATGTTTGTCTTCTTTGAGAATTACACAATACACACTGTATTAACCAAGCCAGTTATTTTCCCACAAAATAATTTCTATCCAAACTCTCTCGTTTTTGAAGGACATTGCTTGCCCAAATTTTATTCAATAGTGGAAGCAGAGCTTAAAACCAACCTGCTCTGATATGTAGTGAGTTTTAGCCTCATCCTCATCTTTTTCTGAGACCTCCTTCTGGAGTCTGAATATCATGTTCTTAAGGGCCTCCAGGGACCCAGGCTGAGCTCTTCCTGTCAGGGACAGGGTCTGAAAGGTAGAGGAAATAGAGAATTACCAGTCTTCTCATTATCTTTTGAAGTACCCAGCCAAAATATAAAAGTATATGACAGGGTCAGTGTTACAATGTGAACAAAAAAAGTTACAATGTCATAAAAGAACAGAACTGCAAGGTTACAGTTTGTGAAAGCAGGTTTTTAAGCTGCCTGCTAGCTGCTAATGATAACATTAATTATACATGAGTGTTCATTACAAGTAAAATTTCTTAATTTGTATGAAAGAATATGTCATCTGTTCTGTGTGAGGCACTGCTGATCTATGCATGTAACGGTCTCAAATATGACATGGAATGAAGAGTCAAAAACTAATTACATGTATGTCCTTGATTATCTTATGAAAAAGGTATCCTTTTTTGGGATATTTTCTTTTCAAATTTGAGTTCACACAAAACTGTACACACTCATGGCAATAAATACTCAAACAAACCTCTCACAATATTATCGAGGTAGGACACTGAACTGTACTTAAATCTTACACAACTATTCAACAGGCTTCATACCGACATAACCTGTCATAACAATCAACCCTGCCAACTAGCTGATGTAACATTGTTCCAACATCCAAGGCAATTTCAAAAAGCTAGAGAAAAAAATACTTAACTTCTTGGTTTGCCTACACATTTCCTAGTCAAGCTGTACCCAACATCATATACAGCAATTTTAAGAAAGTGAACTGTTTCTTTTTCAGCCCATGTATACATGTCTTGCGTTAGACCTTGCTCTGCCTTGCTACTTAAGTAATGAATATTAATGACACTTAACAAAGTAGGTAAATGAGTTATGAAAATAAGTAGCTTGGAAATTTAAGCAAGACTCATCATCCTACACAAGGTTGTAATTTTTACACATTTAAACATCTATACAATCAGTATCTGTATAAACAAACACGCCAAATTACTTCCAGCATATTATTTCATTTGCATGCTTTTTGCAACCAAGGTGGGTATACTAGAAAGCTTGCCAGTAGATTCCTGATGGTGGTTCTTCCTGGGTTTTCCTGGGTTCTTCCTCCAACATATACACTGGCCACCATATATAGCCTATCACATGCTGAGAAAACGTGTTAAATCCACAACAAAAAACAACATACTTTTTAATGTTTTAAAGCAGTAATAATATTTTAAAATCAACGTTCACCATAACTGCAAAACTACTTTAAAAAAAAAAAAAAGACAAACCATATGCAGACCTGCCAACCCTGATGAGTCCGTCTCAGTAAAGCAGTTGATTTTTCTATGTAAGATTGACAAGTTTTCAGCAAGGTGTAACAAAATATCAATAACTGCTATTGTAAAGCTGGAAAATGTAAATAAAAGTTCAACACAGCAACGATAAACATCACGTTCAACTGAAAAGTTTGTAAAGTACTATTAGACTTTATTTACCACTAGTACAGTTGCACAAACTTTAGTTCCAAACCCTATGGAACTCAATGGCTTGTTACTATCTCTCAAGTTAACATAATTCTTGGAAATTCTTTTTCCATTTTACATGACAATGGCAATCATATCTCCCACCCCGAGACATACTCAAATTGGCACGTGATGTCCAATAAACGCAATTGTGTCCTTTCCATCTTTTATTCGCAAGATCTGAATACTCCTTTTTATTCTTCTGTGTTGACTATTAACACTTTTTTTAGAAGCTTATTTTCCCTTTCATCCTAAACATGGATCGCTTTCTGGATGCCATTTTTTTAAAAATTCTATAATGAACAGTTTGATCATGCAGATGTTTTGCATGAACAAACAGGTGCAGTTTAAAGCATCTGGGGTGCTGCTATAAAGTTAGTCTGGTTCCCTGACTAATTTTACTAATTCTAATATGAAACCCGGATCCATATCAAACATGGGTGAACCAATTATCCGGATTTTTCAGCAATGATCATTTTTCCGTAGTTTTTGCTTGCATGCCATAAGTCTGTATTTTATGGGTAATTTTCTTAAGACTTATGGCAAAATTGTAAGAGTTGGCAGGTCTGCATATGATCATAGTGGTTTCTTTAAATCTATTCCCAGGCTGGGAGATAAATTAAATTCTTAGTTTTAGATATAACTTATTAGTACATCTGGTGTTACCCAATGTGCATGTCCAGGTCTTTTTCTGTACATATATAATAATAATAATAATAATAATAATAATAATAATTACTTAGCACAGTGCTTAATCTTTAAAAGCTCTAAGCACTTTACAATATTAGTTAACAAAAGTATAAATACTTAAACAAGATTACAAAAAACATGATACTGTGGAATTAAAAAAAAGTATGATGAAGAAATTAATGGTGAAGAAACACTTTAAATCTTATTAAGTCTGTTCTGTCAGGTGCAAGAGGTGAGTTTTTAGAGCACTCTTCAATGAGATCATGGTATCATTGTGTCTAAGTACAAAAGGCAATTCATCCCAGGTAGCTGGGCCCTGATATGCAAAGAACAGTATCATTAGGAATTGGCTTTCACTGTGGGAATAACAAGAATATAGGTGTCAGAAGAAGTGCCAAGTCTCTAGAAGGGGTGTACACAATAGTGAGGTAAGATTGATATTTTGTACTGTTGACAGTGAACAAAATGTAGTAAAAGAAGAAATTTTGTGTGTGATTCTGGAGCAAATGGAAAGCCACTCTATTGATAATAGTACTAATACAAAACAGCATCATGATGATCCAAAGATGTTTTTACCTAAATTATTAGATATATTCAGCATGGACAAATCTTACAAACTGAATTCTCTCATAAATTCAGGAAAATAATCTGCAGCAAATAAAATAATTCACAGCTTAGTGATGCATGGGATGCACATTGTCACTGGCTTATGCATAAATATCTGTCAGCAGTAAGTCTAATGTTCAGATTGGAAAATGCATTGAGTTTACAATAGGTCTGATCAAACTACATTGTTTTGGTTATTGTATGTTTAGAATATTAGGTACATATTGCAGCATTTGTCCTACATCATTAGTACCATCAATGGAAAGTTTCAACCTCTACTACAATGGGTATACAACTTACTCCATCATTTAGGGGATTCTGATTTCCACTGTCTACCTTAACTGGTTGTTTGCTGGAAAAGAAATCATATTATAATGTTATGAATTAAGCCAGTAAATGTACAAATTTGTCGGTTTTTCAATCATCCCCAAAATAAATTAAAAATTGAAATGACATCTCAGACTTTACAGATTGAAATGTTTCTGTATTAAAAGACAACAAAACTACAGCAGACCATCGTAAAGTACTTCAGTACATCATAGTCTTCCATATAACATGAGGACAAAGATGACTATATTTTTTCACATTTAATCTACCTCAGTATACAACGACCTTGTTATATTATGGCATTCTTTTATGGCTCCCCTTAACAGCAGTAAGGGGGGAGGGGTGTGTGATTATAATACATGGTACTTTATTATGGCTCCTTTCATCAGCAGCATAGCGGGAGTCCATTGTAATACATGGCACTCTTTTATGGCTTCCGTAAACAGCAGTATAGTGGGGGTCCATTGTACTGCATGGTACTCTTTTATAGCTCTCTTCAACAACAGTATAGTGGGTGAGGGGCCCATTGTAATACATGTCCTCTTTTATAGCTCCCTTCAACAGTAGTATAGTGGGGGTCCATTGTACTCTTTTATAGCTCTCTTCAACAACAGTATAGTGGGCGAGGGGCCCATTGTAATACATGCACCCTTTTATAGCTCCCTTCAACAGTAGTATAGTGGGGGTCCATTGTAATACATGTACTCTTTTATAGCTCTCTTCAACAGCAGTATAGTGGGGAAGGAGCCCATTGTAATATAGTATACTGGTACCTCGTACCAGCAAGGATGGAAAAAGTCGGTACAAGACCAAATTTTACTGGTACAAATGCTAATCAACCAATCTCATCAATGCATGGTTTATCACTTGCACAGAGTGGAGAAAATTATCTTGTAAACAATACTTCAGAGTAAAGAAACTGAATGAATGCATTTCTGACCTTTACAGAAGCCTTCAACTTCAGCATGGTTAGATCACGGCTCACAATAATCTATAATAGAAACCCTCAAAATTCCAAACCAAGCTGGTTCCCCCACTCCAAAAACCCCCAGACACTTGGTTATTAATTTGTTCTGAACAAGAGTAAATAAAAGCACCAATGGTATTATAAAAAAAAATCCACAGCACCCAGTATTTTTTTTAATGAAGTTATAGATCGCTGTGCCACAATTACATATTCTTCAACACAAATGGAATGAAGCAGAAAGTGACTGATAGGATTAACATCTATGAAACAGAAAGAGGAGTGCTTTCATTTGTATTGCTTTTATCTTGAATATCAAAGTCTTGCAATCCACCAAAGAGATTAGCCGACTCTCCTTCTGGTACTGTGTTCTTGCCCACGGTCACTGATCAAAGTCAGGAGGGATATGAGACTACAACTGTATGAATGGAATAACTTGGCTTCTTACAGAATTTGATGCTGAGACAGTTAACTTTAAAGACTTGAAACATATTTTACAGTTTGTCGGTACATGAATATTGACAGTTTCGTCTTTTTCCGGTACAGAGGCAAATTTTATCGGTAAAAACCAGCATATACCAGTGTAAAGAAACCCCTGATGATCAACAAAAACGACTGATTTTCACACACAATATTGGTCAGTTACATTTTGCTGCTAGTCACAAGTCAACTCTGACAAAAGAAATACATGCACTTTTTTTTTTAAAGTATGGTCCTACAGGTACATGTACTTAAATTGGTCTAGATTTTGGACAGTGAGAAAATCATGGTCTTACTGAGGCTACCAAAGGGATGAGGCTATTCACAGGGAAATAGAAACAACTTTAAACCACTGACATTGTTGCAGTATCTTAAGTGTTGTAAAAATGTTACTTAATCTCATTTAAACAACCTCCAATCTTCTTTTTTTTTGCAACCGGCATTGCTAAATTATTATTTTTATTGTGCATTAGAAATGCCATTTGTTTTTAGAAATAAAACTCCTCATTTTTGGTACTTCAGATGCATAATCATTGATCTGCGGTAGATTTGTCAACTAAACCCTGATATCTCGGGACCCGGTTATGTCGACGATTTTTTTACACCCCCAACGTAATCTAGATAACTGGATTTGACTGTACTTACATATCATGACACAGACCAAATGGTGTGGGGGACAGATGTAATTTCTCTAGTACAGACCCTAGGGCAATTGTTCAATTATAAGGCTTTTTTAAAGTCCAGGAGATCAGCTTTCACACTTCATTTGTCTTGTGTTTTGTGGCTTATGGTTGTTTAAAAATTGGGAAAACATAATGACTAAATATACACTGAGCCACATTTATTGATTGTCCAACAAAGATACAAATTAAAAGTAATCACTTTGAATTAAGCTTTCCCAGCAAAAGGCTGACAATGTGAACTAGTGACTCATGAATTTAAATTAATAAGGTGTTTATTTAGTATTATACTGGGTAAACAAATAACAGACAAGTTGATAAATTGATTTTTGAGAACTATGACTATGTATGGATGCTCAAACCTTTGACCTACCAGACATGTCTGGCAATATATATAAACTTGTGACCTTGTCCTTGGGCATATATATAATTATATAGATAAGGTCAAGTCACAAGATTACTGTGCTTTGATCAATCCTTTAAAGTGATTCAAAAGTTAGAGTTCTTACAAAGGAGGTGCAGTAGATTTCTCCCAAGGTCTGTCTCCCTCTAGCACCACATCTGTGTCAGGACTGTGAGGTCTAGCCAAATCCTCTGAAATTAAAAACAAAATGTAAACTGTTTCAGAACACTAGACACAATGAATGTAATTAAATTGTACACCAGGGGACAACAATTCCCTAGCACACATAGCCTAGACAGCTAAAAATCATTGTTGGGCAAGTGAAATTTCACTATATAAAGGGTGAAACAAACAATCAAATTTCAAAACGATTTTTCCTATGTTACCTTGATGGACAAGTAGGTCAAACTTGAAATCATCACCCCCCTTATGCATAATTTTGATAAGTATGACACTTAAAAAGTCCTCTGTTGATGGAACTCAGGTATGTATTGGGATACAAATCAGCATGATGGCAATAGACCAAATAACAATCAAAATTAGTCAATTTATTGTCTCACCTGATTCAAATGATAACGTAAGCTTGGCGATACCCTGCTACTTTGACCTTCTGATCTCCATATGCAAAAAGCTGCTTCATTTGTATCACCTTCCCAATTTTGAAACAATTCACATCAAAGGTTTTTAAGAATTAAACTTGCGACCTTGTCCTTCAGCATTTGACATGACATCTCAGGCCTAAGGAATTTACACTTGTGTGCAAACTGTCATGAAAACCTATGCCAGGCCCACAGTAAAGAAGACACAAGAAAAATTTTGAATTAAATGACTGGGACAATTTCTGGAGATTGTAATGCAAATTCATGTCAAAGATAAATATTTTCACCCTGAGAAATAAGAAAAAAATCAGGATAACATGAAAATGGAAGTTGGTGACTTTATACAATGTACATGTAATATGCAGTTATTAATATTCACCAAATTATTGAGAAATGAGAACATTACCTGGTGTAATTGGGCTGGCACCTGTGATGTCACTCTTCACAGGAGGGGAAATACCATTAGTTAGGGCATCAGTGTCCATGCTAGAACATCTAGGCCCATTTTTACCATCAAAGCGATCATCTCCCTTCATAGGAGACAACAAAGCTGACGTTTGTGCCTGAAGCTCTTGTAGCATGTTTGATACTGTAGCTTTCCGTCTTGCTGGTGACCTTGACTTGCTTCTTCCTTTTAATGGTGACAAAAGAATGTTCTGTCCATTGCCAACTAAGTCTCGGAAACTAAGACCAGGGGGTGATGCACTTGAGTTACTATTAAATGAATCTTGAGTATTTGTAATAACTGGGAGAGGTCGAAGTAAATCTTCAAATATCAACTTTTTCACGGGTTTGGTCGATATTGCGCTTGTAATATCTGAGTTGTCAATGTCATTTATCCAGCTTGGAGGAGGCCGCATGCTTGTATAATTTCCATGATTCCATAAGGAGTCATTGGTGCTGGACACATCCATTGCATCCACCCAGCTGGGTGCTTTACTGGATGATGTGTCTGAATCCATCCAGCTGGGATATGGTCTTGTTCTGTAGCCTGACTCATACAAACTCCGCTCTCTTTGCAAAATCGATGGTGACACAGAACGGCTCCTTTCACGTGCTTTTTTATCAGGTGATCTGACAGTTGTTCTAATACCTGTTGTGTCTGTAAGAAGGTCTGATACATCATCACTATCATCTAAGTTGCTTCTCACAACAGTTGCTCCATGATCATGGAAAGTAACACGAGGAGTTGTCTTGGACTCTGCTACCCCAGTGCTGATCTGGCTTTCCAGATGATGACCCAGCAAGTCATGACTAAGCTGAATACTGCTCATAGTTTTGGCTCGCCGTGTGCGGGCTGTACGATAGGAATACACATGATTGCTTGATCTTTTCTCACCAGTACCAGAACTTTTGTAGCCCTGTACTGGATTCATGGACAACAAGGTTTCTGTATTAAGACTTCCAACATCACTGGGGCATTCAGTCTGTACAGGATTCAAGCCATCCTGGCCAATCCTATCCAGCAGTTCTTGGGATTTATTAAGAGCATCTTCCACTATAATGAAAAACAAAAATGATAAAACACCAAAGGAAGTTCTTGGGGTCTCAAACAGCTGTAAATGATCATTTTCTGTGCTAATAAAATTAGTCCATCTTTTGATTCATAAAAGAAGAACTTATTTTGCATTCTAATAAATGTGCAACTTATTTAAGACAAATTCACCTTCAAACATTTATGAAGCATTTATTAAATTCTTACATTATACTATATTTTTAGTTTCATCTACTTTATCTTATTAATTGGTAACATATTTCAAAGCCTGATACAAGGCTGTTTGGTAGTATACATGCACTGGTCGCCAATTACTACAACCGAAAAATCTCATTATGGTAGTTCGAGATGCCCTATGTACCTATATTGCCTCTTATTTGCTATATATATTTTATTAAAGGGCAAAGTAACCAAGGAAACAAACAGGCTTATAATTCCAAAACTTTTCCCTTTACCTTTCCTGAGAGAAAATAAATGATAGATACACTGTAATTAAGAAATATGTCTTCTCTACATTTCCAAAATCCTTTCATCATAATATATTAAAATAAAAATCCACCACCAGTTGCACCACAGAAATTATGTACATTAAATGTTAGTAACAGCCATATATAAGATAAGAAACCACTGCAAAATAGTTTTTCTACTATACAGCAGAGACCTGATTAAATTGGAATTTCAATATTTTACTTGGAATACAGGATTTTCAGAAGTTCTATATGCACAAGATTTAATAATATCATAAAAATATAAGATAAAGAAAGAAATACAGGTTCCAATACTATACAAGTAACTGCATTGTTTACATGAAGAAAGATGCTAATGATAACAGGGTGGAATGTAAAGTATATCTTTTAACATTTGCTTATGTGTGATGCAAGTTGATAAGTAAAATTTGTGAAGTTGATATTTACCACTCTTAAGTCACTGTATTAATACCATGGTCGTCAAAAGGTACTGACGGTGCAACTTTATAGACAATGTTTTTAGGGAAGAGATCATACACATATACTTTAATAACTGATTAATCAGTTTTGGTTGCTGTGTCGACTACCTTTGATGTTGAGCACAGTGTAAGTGGTTGATCTTGACTGGTATTTAATTTTGGCTCATACATGTGGTAGAACAGTTTTATGCACTGAAGCAACCACCATTTGTTGTCAACATAGTTTTGTTCCAATGTATTCTTCATTTCGAGTATCTGTAAAGGTTAATCCATGAAATTAAATACCTACAAATATGCAAACTTGGACAGGCAAAACCATGAATTTAAGTACCCACAAAAATGCCTTCTTTTGCAAAACCATGAAAATTGAGACCCATGAGAATAAATGATACATAGCAAATTGCAGTTTTATCTGCATTTGTGAACCCTTTTCCACATAACCTGAAAGTTCCTCTGAAGGTTTCAACCACACAGCATCACACAGTGCAAGAAACTGGTGACAATGTGGCATGATGTGGATGATTAGCATGGGCTTTAGCATAAACACAGCAAGTATTATTCTATGTCAATTGTTTTGGATGGCTACATTTATCATGACAGCTACAAAAAAATGTTAGTATAAAGTACATACCAGGCAACATGTATTACATATATGCTCAACATATCATACAGAAAATATATACAAAATCATAAAAAAGCTACACCTCAACAGTTTAATGTATACATGTGCAACACTCTTACCGTCCTTTTTTGTTTTCTTCAAATGGCTTTTCCTAACTATAAAGGAAATATTAATGTATATAAATACTGATATCATTGTATGGCAGTGGTTCCCAAAGTGGGCGGTACCGCCCCCTGGGGTGGGTGGGTGGTGGGATTACTGAGGGGGGCGCTAATGATGACAAACACTTTTTACGGGGTAAGGTAGAGGTCGCTGAGGATAACCAAGGGAGGGAGGGGTGGCCCGAAAAAGTTTGGGAACCCCTGTTACAAGGTACAGCATAAAGTGTAAAAATTTGACATTCATAAAATCACAAAGTGTAAATCTTACACACTGGAAATGTAAGGAAAAGGTGGAATAGAACATTAACAAGTTATTCTGATTAGTGCTGAACATATTTAATTTTTAAACAGTCCACCTAGCATGCCTAAATTGTGTATAGATTAAATATGTACCATGAATGCATGGAAAGAGTGAATATTTCTACACATGTAAATTTAATAGAGACAATATCAAACTTCTTGACTGAATATTCACAGACATTTCAATTCTAACTGAACTGATTCCAGATAAAAATGTTTACATTGGATGCCTATTGATAAATCATAATGAGAAAAGATCAGTTTGTAAAATACATATGCCCACACTACCTCACTGCATGCCAAAAAGTCTGTCCCAAAGGTTCAAAAATTGATAAAAGTGTGAAAAATCGACATAATGGCATGAAACTCTATTTGGGCCATCTATGTATCCATACATATATGGCTTTTAATGTTTCATTAATCTAGCTCAAGTTTTTTTTTTGTTGAACAGTGCTATAAAAAAGGTCCATAGAGTTCAAAAACATTAAAAAGTAACAAAAATCCTGAAAATCTAATGATTTCATCTGCATATAAATGCTAGCACAATTCATTTCTTTACTTCCAGTGGTTTTGCATGATCATCCTAACATGACTTTGGTATAAAAAAAAAAAGGTCCAGTTCCACAAAGTTCAAAAATGTGTTGACAAATTGAACTAAAGACACAATGACTTGAAAATCTAATTATCTTATATACATAAGGAAACACATAAGCTGCTAAAAATTTCACTTCTCCATGCTGAGTGGTATTTGTAGTCTTGCTAGGAAACTTCTTAGGCTGGACAGATGAATAGACATATGAATGGAGTTGAGCAAGTCAAGATGCCCCCACAGCAAGCAGTATGGGCATAAAAACTTCGACATTTATTGAGTACTCAAGGAGCACATTAATTTTTACAGGGTCAGTCTCAACCATGAAACTTTACATCCTGTGAGCTAAAACATGAACTTACTTTACATCCTGTGAGCTAAAACATGAACAACTTACTTTACATCCTGTGAGCTAAAACATGAACAACTTACTTTTACATCTGTATTTGTGTTTGTAGATGATTAATCCCCTAAATAAATAAGTTAATTGCATATTTTATAAATCTACAAACCTTCTGCTCGGAATTTGACTGATTTTTTCATCTTTTCAAATGACTGGTTCAGAGCATCTTTTGTATCTGCGAGTTTTAACTCTACATCTGTATCCCTTACTCCAGTCTGAAGTGATCTCTCAGCTGTAAGATGAAGTGCAGACTTTGGATTTACCAAATCTGAGGGTGTCTGTTTATACATCTGTCTTGATGGGGAGCTGTGAAAATCAAGCAATGTCTGCTGAACAGTCGACTTTAACCTCTGTCCTTCGGGGTGCAATAATAACCTTGAAGGAGACTCTTGTGATTCAGCTGTATTGGTAGGTTTGAATAAGTCTGCAGTAGAAGCACCTAGACATAAATGACCTGTCTTGGATAATAGTCCTCGTTCTTCATAAGCACCAATATATGCCTGAAGAGCTTCGCTGGCTGACGAGTATTCTTTATCACCTACAAGGATCCTTTTCCCCTCACAACGAATCCGATACTGAGGGCTGGGCATGCTGAATGACTGAGAAAAGGAATCTGTTCTGGCCATATTTTCCTGCCTAGGACAAGTATTACCAGGGAACACAGTACAAGTCTCACATAAATTATAGTTCAGCCAGTATTTTTTGCAATTTACATGGTGGACTCAGATCTACATACCGCAAGAAAATCTGATACTGCTGCATGCACTTCAATTCAGCATAATTCCAATTAGTCTTGGTCCTAAAATGAGACAAGCATATCATATTGTTAATTTCTACTAATTTTTAAATTCACCACTTAAATCTGTGCAAAGGTTACAAGAACTAAGAATGTATTTTTCTAACATACATGCCCCTCCCTGAAGACCTTGTTAAATTAACAATGTATCCATTGTTTGATGGTTGGAGAGACAAATGGATATATTAATGGATGGACAGATAGAAAAGGATAAACACTATACCATAACTTTGCCATGGTGGAGCATCAAAATATATATGCTCATGCACTAATATAATATAGCAACTGTAAAACTTAATCAAGTGTTATCATCGGAATTAATCAAAGGCAATTTAACCACTATAAATTTCATTACACCTTGCTAATGAAAAAGTAAAAGACAGTTTCCCCTAACAATCTGTACTTTCTATGTGGGGTCCAAAATTCTTCACGTAAATAAAGTTACCTAATGCAATGGCATCCATGATCTATCCACACAATCCCACCTTTAACAAAGTCCTCAAACATGTGTCTCTGTTTAACTAGATTATCTGCCATGGTAAAAACTACTTAACAAGCTTCAATATTGGATTTACATCAAAGCTGTTGAAACTCAAGTGATACAATAAATAAGGCACTGTTTTGAAAGTATCTTGATTATTTGAAGTAAATAAAATTGTCAAGGAATGAGTAAAATATGCCCATCTAAAGGTCTGAACCAAACACCTGCTGTGAATATATACTCAACTTCCATTTTATTCATTCACTACTAAAATTGGTATTCAAAAGTTAGGGTGAGCTAAAAGTCATACAAAGTGAGAAAGTCATTAAATTTAGTACCTTCTCACTCTCTCAATTGCTTTGATCCCTGTTTTTATCAAAGCTGCTTTGTACCCCACATATACATGTATATACATGTTGCCACTGAAACAATTATGAATGAGAATGGAGATAATGATTCAAGTAAACTATGCAATTCATTGGAAACAGTATGAATGCAAAGTTCCAAAACTGACCTAAAAATGTGGCTGAAATGCTGGATGATGTACAGTAAAACCTCCACTGTACCTTGCTGGACAACCAAAGACAAGAAAAAAGGAAAGTACATGGTGATTTATGTAAAAACTCCTGAACTGTGACATGCACTGAAATGCAGCGATATATTATCTTCATATAAAATAGACTTACATTTGATGGTAATAAAAATGCATAAAATTACAAAGGCCTACAGGTGAAAATTCAAACAAAAACTGCACTGACATAGTGAACAGTATGAACATCTGGCTATGTATCAAAATGCTAATCCAAGAATATACATGATTTTACTTACTCTGCACAAATATACCCTTACTCTTCAATCTGGCAGTAAATCATAACATGTCCTGATATCTAAATCCTAAAACTGAGCTATTAGTCCTGCACAAGAACTTCTTGTGCTACAAGTAAATTCCCCTGTCTTCCAACCTTCAACAGTTGATAAGAACATATCAAGAGTTTTCCTGGAGTGTGTACCCCTTTGACCATGCTTAATCCCTGAGTAAACCTGGGCTTTCATGGCCAGCCATACCTGTTTAAAATGAAGTATTTATGAATAAAACTACTTCAGTGGTGTGTGTGTTTACCTGGATGCACTTGATACTGAATTCCTGATCCTCTGCATTAATGTTATGTTTGATAATGTACCTGTCTAACTGTGTAGGCTATTGTCTTGGCTAAAAGTTACCTGTCAGGTTATCAAGAGAACCATTTTATATAACCACAACCATTATAATAAGGTACATGTAAGAATGCAAATCATATGATGAATAACAGGCCTTTCAAGTCTACTGGATCCAGCATGCAATCGCTTGTGTCAGAGACTGATTAAGACAAATATCAAAAACAGACTATGAACAGTGCCAAACCAGTTTTTTACTAGCCTAATTGCTTTTGACAATCAATGAGTCTTTGCAATTAGTAAAATATAAGGCAAACAACAATAAACACAAAAAGTGCTGCTTTTGCACTTTTTATAGTCAGTATTTTTACACAAACATATGCATATATGGTAAATCCATGCTAAATGATATGCACTTCCTCATTTCCATTTTTACAAAAGTTTGGCAATTATTTACAAAGGATATCTTTTTCTGATAGGAAGCTCACCCCTTTGTATTTAAGAACTATATTAGGCTGACCCCAGGGCCTATTATGAGAGAAATACTGTAAATATGAAAGTTTGAATAATATTCCATCAATAATGAGAATTTTTGCCAAGGTTTGTTGTCTTGAACTAAACTTATATGTAATGTGCTGAAACCATTGCTTCTAACAGACCTTACAATGATGTTTGCCTCAAGATGCATGAATCTATAGAATTTTATTGTTACATAAGGTGCAAGCCATCCACAACATTTGGTCAAGGAACTTTTTCTACAATAAAAGTTAATCTAAAAAAAAATTCTTATCTTTCAGTCACAGTGACCTTTGACCTTTTACCTGCTGACCCCAAACTCATAGGTCTTTTCATACCTTTAGTGCAAGCCCCCCAGAAACTTTGGTCAAAGTATGTTGTTTAGAACTGAAGTTATTATGCAAGCACTGTGTTTCTTTTCTTTCAATCAGTGACCTTGACCTGACAATTTGACATCCAAATCAATACAATTCTTTCTTATCTAAAGACTGATAAACAGTCATAAAATTTGATGATGGTACAAGGTGGAGAACTGAATTGTTTGTGTGGAAACCATTTTTCTTCTTTCATTCAGACTTCTTTACTATCCTAAGTGCAAACTATCCACAAAGATTGGTCCAGGCAGCTGATGTACAAGTAATGTTACTGTGCAGAAGCCATTTATTTTCATGAAGTCATTAACCTTGAACTTTCATCTTTTGACATCCCACACCCAATCATTTGGCTTCTTCCTTACCCAAATTGCAAGCTATCCACTAACACTGTCATGCTGAAAAGGAAATGATAATGGGCATGCATACAACATGAGAGCATCATATGTTCCTGCAAAACAACCACTTGCAGAATAAGAGACAACTCTGATACAGGCAAGAAGTCTGCTCAATGAAATAAATAAGTCTTTTCTGCAATCAGAGCAGATCATGCAGATTTATATCAACTTTCTAAGATATCTTTTGTATTTCTTGACAAGTTATTTCCAGTAAAACTGACAAATTATGCAATAAGTATGATGCTTCCCCAAAGTTTGTATCTTTCTGATCACTGATATCACTAATACCTATTGAGTGGTTTTATTAAGCATAGGCCAAAATTGACCAACAAAACTTAACAAAGGTCATTATATATATATATATATATATATATATATATATATATATATATATATATATATATATATATATATATATAAATCCTAAAGTTTTAAACTTTTGCTTCACACAAGGAGGGGGCAAAAGCAAAATGATCAAAAATACAAAAATCAGTTATTTTACTTACATTTCAAGATGATGACATGAAAATTCAATGAGAAACAGATGTGGATATCAATTATGATGCTGAGTGGAATGAACTATAGAAGATTTAAAATGAAACTTTACAGAGAGACAAACCAAGTTAGCATATACACTGATGTGGATTTTATGCTGCATATAACCTGCACACAAGAAATTAATGTAAGAAAAGTAAACCACCATGACAGACTTTCCTTTTTGGGGATGAGCACAACAATGCAAGGAATATCCCACCCAACCAAGTTAATGTAGATACCATGCCTGCAGTTGGCGATATGTCAGAAAGACAAAACAAAATTGTACACTGGGGTTAACCTGTAAACAACAAAGTCATTAGCGTTAAAAAAAATAATTAAATAACCTGGGACAAAGTTTTACCAGGGGTGGTTCAGAATGATATGAGGAACACCCTGACAAGTTCCATTAACAAATCCTACATTCAGCTGCTGATTTGCTGGGCTGGTAGAAATTTTACAATGGGGTTAGCTTGTAAATAACAAAGTCATAAATGTAAGAAAAGGAAGTCATTGTGGCCAATATTCTCCTGGGATGATTCAGAATTAAACAGGGAATACACTGACTAATAATAATGATAAAAATTATTTATTTAATGAAGGTAGCACAATTAGAATACAGATATATCTCATCTCCCTTGAGGAATGAAATCTTACTAACAAAACATGTGGATAAGTAAAGTCACAATATTTAAAACAAAAGAAATGATCTGATAATACAAGTTATCATTACTTTGGGTATATCATTTATGGTACATTGAAACAAAAGCCAGATTAACATATACAGAGACAAGACAGCTGGAACAGATACAGATTTTACAAGATATGATGATATGTAGAAATAAATTAAAAATCAAGTTTCAAGTATTTGAGATATTTTTCTTCAAAACTTTCAACAGAAGTAGCTGATCTAACTGATGTGGGCAAAGAATTCCATATCTTCGTTACAGAATATGTAAACCTATATTGAAATAGTTCAGTCTTGGGTTTTGGCAATTTCAAGTCACCATGTAAGGTGGACCGTAAAGCATAAGGCCCTTGAATTTCAGCAAATACTTCTCTCATTTAGGCATATTACAGTTATACATAAGTACTGCCTTTTGAATGTTTATTCTGTCAGTTATTTGAAGCCATTTCAGTTCATGGAAAAGAATCTTAGTGTGTCAAGAGAAGCATCCAAAATTAGGCAAGCTACTCTCTTTTGTACATTGTTGATTTTTTCTAACCGACTCTTGGGGCAGATTCCCCATATTGTCAAACAACAGTCAATACATGGCAAAATGTAGGCACTGAGTACGGCACATTTTTCTAGTTTGAATGGGAATGTGTTTCTTAATTTTACTTAGTAAAGTACTTTGCTTGATAACAGAGATCTACAGATGTAGTCAATTATGTTTGTCCCACTTTAAGTTACTTTCAACTATCACTCCTAAAAGTTTTTCTTCCTTAACATTTTCAATGAGTTGGCCATTTATTGTCAAATTTAGCAGTTTCTCAGAAGTGGAATGTTTCTTTGATGAGGCTATTACCGTAAAATTTGTTTTAGTTTCATTTATAACCATTTCATTTTGTCCTGATCACATATCAATATTTCTTAAGTCAGAATCTAGTAGAGCTTCAACAGTAAAAAAAAGCATTACCTGAAGCTGTTATAGTAGCACCATCTGCAAATAAGTGTGTGTCTGAGTGCTTTGTCCACAGAGGAAGGTCATTTACTGAAAAATAAGAAATAGAAATGGGCCTAAATAGAACCCTGGGGAATACCATGATTAATTTCCATTGAGCCAGAATGAACATTACCAACAGCAATTTTCTGTGTTCTATTGGATGAATAGGATGAGAACCAGTTCAAGGTATTAGTATCAAATTCATAGCATTTTAGCTTAGATAAGAGAACATTATGATCTACTAAATCAAAAGCCTTCCTAAAGTCTAGAAATAGTATGCATGTTAGATTCTGTCTGTTGATTTCCTGCAGCCAAAAATCTGTGAGTTTTGTTAAATCTGTTTGGCATGAGCAACCTCTGCGAAAACCTGAAAGATCTTTGTGAATTTAAAAAAGTGATAATGTTTTGAAATAATGATATACTTGCTAGGCAATCAAACTCAAAATTTTTTGATAATTTACAGAAAATAAAAATAGGTCTGTACATTCCATGTTGAAATGTTGATACCATGTCTACACCTGGAAATTCGCCAGAGGACAAAACTTGTATACTGAAGTTAACCTGTAGACAACAAGGCAATTAGTCTGAGCATAGAAGCTCACTGTGACCAGCTTTCAACTGGAGTGCTTTAGAATGGATGCAAATGAGAGTAAAAGGGTATCAGGTAATACTTTATTTTCACTCATACACATTGTCTTCGCAGGGTAATAATGATGGGACAACATACATCTTGTGCACTTATCACTACATTGCCACATGTGATGTTAATTAACGAAATGTTAATTTTGAAAATGAGCAAGTGGACGTATAACTATTTTAAATCACTGACATACCAGTCAAGTGCTGTAAACAAAAAAGAAAAAGCAAAGCCACAAACAACACTTTTATACACTGACATGCCAAACAGAACACATTTAAGTGGTTACATTGTTAGTAGGTGCCCTTTAGCATATGTGACAGATAGAAAATCCTTACCATAATTTTTTTCCCCCTTTCAATACAATTAAGTTTTACTGACATATGTTATTCCTGCTGCCAGATAGAGATCTCTTGACAACACAAACAAATCTAGTCTCTTTTCAATTCTCAAGTTTCCTAACTGGGTTATTTAAAATTATTTGTATGTAAAATATTCTGTATTATATATTTTTATACTGTACATACTGCATAATGTAGATCCAAACCAGACACATTTTCTGTTAAGAAAAATCATAAAACTGAAACTTAAATGATTGTGTGTCATATCTATCTCACTATATTTTTTATATCCATATACTATGAACATTATTGTTGTTGAATAGGTTTTTCAGAAATCAATGTAAAATTAAATTATCCCTTCCTTTATCCATTAATTACTAAAGAAAAGTTATA
The DNA here is from genome assembly GCA_016617855.1 of Megalonaias nervosa. Classification (NCBI taxonomy): domain Eukaryota; kingdom Metazoa; phylum Mollusca; class Bivalvia; order Unionida; family Unionidae; genus Megalonaias; species Megalonaias nervosa. The sequence continues at coordinate 35,670 of JAECUM010021199.1, forward strand.
ATGGTAGCTTAGTATTACCCTTCTGTGAATTTTCTATGCCAAAAAAGGTTGTTGAATTTTCAAATCATAAAACCCACCATCCCACTCTCTTATTATCAATGCAGAAGTAAGTAAAATATGTAAATATTGCTATTAAGTAAAACCAAAGGTTTTCGCAGATCATTCAAAATCTGGTGTGTGTATGGTGTGTGTCTGTGTGTCTGTGTGTGTGTGTGTGTGTGTGTAATTGTGATCGCAATGATGATATCAGAATTGATGAGCAATATGTAGTATATTTAACTATTTTAATGGTTTTCGAAATGGTACGAGACATTAACTCACAATTGAAAAGGAGTAAAACAAAATTTACTAATGGCAAATCCTAAATTTTATCATAATAAACAGGCACTATTACAATTTGCTGTGTCATGTAACTAATGGTTTTTCCTTGTTTCTAAAAAAGGATCAATATTCGAGGGCTTCATCTGTATAGTTTTCATGCTGATTAGTTTTACAATTAGCAAGTAAACGATTTTTTAATATAAAAATCCATTGTTTTGAGTGATTGATGATTCTTGGTTGTATCTTTTCTACTGACATGATGGATATGAATTTGAGAAGTGAACATAGCAGTAACCTATTTTTCACATAAAGCCTCATTACAAATTTTGAAGTTTCCTCAATATTCCTCTTTTTTGTTGAAACCTTGATAATAATAAACTGTAATAATTCAAATTATGGCATATTCCCATGTATACTATCAAAAATATGTAAACTGTACTATTCACAATTTCAAATGACTTCACATCACAACCACAATATGCAGAGCATGATTACAAATGGCAGACCAACTATTACATACAACACATGAGTACAGATGAAACTGCACAGCTGTTTCAAACCTGCAACAAAACTAATAATTTGCTTCATATTTCAACTATATGAAAGATTTAATTTTGTCAGTATTGGGTATCTAGATCGGAGTTGTCATCAAAGGCGTCATTATGCAGTAAAGGGGTTGGTGTCAAAAGGCGTCAATATGCAGTAAAGGGTTAATGAATATTAAAAATTGTAAAGATTACTAATGAAATGTCATGACCTTATGGGCTGCCTCCTCAAATGAACTGCCGTCTCAACTTCACAAACTAGTGACCCACGGAAACTGGTTACAAAATAATGTTTACCGTCCTTTCATTCATATGTGTATATTTCCTATTAAAATCTCGCATTCCGTATACTGAAAGCACGATAACAAAGGATTCCACATAGGCTCAGTGGAAGTTCGGTGTAAAACCATGACCTAAAACAAGCCACATCGATTTTTCTCTCACTCCGACAAACTTTAACAAACCTGGAGACAGGTCAAAACACGACAAAGAACCAAACATCGTCTGCCAGATACCATGTCACTACTCACAAACTTAAGCAGTATCGGTACACACAGTATCATCTGTCATGACAAAACTAAATAAATGTTAATGTTTACAACTTTTTGTGGTATGAGGAGTTGAGGGGAGAGAGAAACAAAATTAGGAAAGAGTGTACCTGTCAACTTCGTTTCATACAAAGCGCTCTTCTTCTCCTTCCGTGGATACAATATCCGGTAGAAGCAGACTAAAACGCAATTGACACTCTGTTCCGGACTTTAAACGGTCTCTATGATCTCTCGGCAACTGAAAAACTACTAAACCTGTATATCTCTTTTCCTATAACCTCAATCATTTAGTTTACAAGAAAAACTACTCCAATCTATATACGAATGAAATATGAAACAAACTGCATTTTTAATTTCTCTCATGGCTAAAGAGTTTTGTCTTTGTATTTCGAGTAAAACAATGCTCTTTTATTTACAAACACAATGATCAATATTTTTCGGATTTCTCCTTCAACTGCAGTTTGTACAGATATCGTCAAACAAACCTTACTACAGTGAGACACAAAATAAAATTCTTTATGATTTTATAAGATAAACGTCCTCTAATGCCTCTGTCAAGGTTATTTATCTCTATTTAGCACATCCGAACTTCAAATTGAAATATAAATTGCCCATTCATGGTGTCTTTCAAATTGTTTGATCATTATACGGCAGAATTAAAAAGTCTCTGTATATATCGAAATTGCCTTTCCTTCCTTTTCAAGGAAGTATCATAAGAAATATTTTCCCCATCATTCTTGAAAATGATTATAGTTTATGTCGTTTGTTTACATTTTGCTAAATCTGTATACGCCCACATACCCACGTACCTCTCTCCACACAAACGATAAATAATCTGCGTTAAATTATTTCCTTTTACATATGTCTAGTGAGTCTCGTGAGAATTATATGCTATGACAGATACTTAATGGCCAACTAATCACTCAGTTCCATAAATATTTTCAATACATCGACCCCCACCTCCCATCAAATAAATAATAACGAATGCCTCTCGAATTTACAAATGGTGACAGAAATATGATAGCTCAAACTCCTGGTCGCTAGAAAATAAAGACAAAGAACCACGAATACAACAAATGGTTTAAATACAACTTCCTTTCACCGTACGTGAAATGCATGAAGAAATGGCATCGGGTCACAATTAGTACTTCCAGTTCAGTACCCAACGAATGTAGTTCTATTCTATGTTTAGAACATTTTTTTCCTCTCTCATTTTGGTGGTGATAGAAGAGTTTTATTGGTACATTTTTGGTAGGGATTTAAAGGTAATTGTTTGTTATTGAGAATATGAGCTTATGCCTTATGGTGTTGTTGTCTGTGTGTATTTCGGCGACAGTGCACAGTGAGTAATAAGGCCTTGGTGATGATCCGGAAGTGAAATCTGTGTTCCATTGCATGGTGCTTTGTTTACAATCCAGCCTCTCAAAAAAATGCAGGTCAACCTTTGACAAGAACTTCACCGTGAAGTTATCTTTGAAGGTATTTTTGATTAATATATGATTTGTATTGATTGTCACACAGTGGAAAATTCAGTACTGAGAAACAAATGTAGAGAATATATAGTAAAATTAATTGTGGTCTATGGCCAAGTAATTCTCCTCCCCTGGCCATACTTTCAGTGATATTAACACTTATTGCAACTGCTCACAACGCCAGCTGGAGTTCCGAAACCAGGAAAGAAAAGGAATCTTACTGTATACGCCGCCTTAGAACAATGAAACCAAGCGATTTAAACCAAGAAGACTAAAAAAAAAAAAAAAAAAAAAAAAAGGACAGCCATGCACTACTGAAATTATTTTTTGCAGCCAACACATTTTCTTTTAAATAATTCTCTAAATTTGCTTAATAACCAATAATTACTACTATGACAATGAAATATCCGGGATATAATTTGCGCTTACAAAAATTTACATAAAACAACAGATGTCGTTATGGCTCGTCGATTTCTAGGTCAATCAAAATATTTTCAAGAATCCGCAACAAGTTGAAATAAACTAGTTGAAACATAATAAATTTAAAGGTTTAATTCCTGTAGAAATAGCCAAGTAAAGTTTTGCAAACACAACGGGTTTTGTCTTTTATTTGTTTGCCTTGTTTATGTTTTGTATTTGCCTTTGAAAAAGACTCATTAAGAGTCGATAGCGCTCAGGCTAGTTAGATACTAGTTTTGCACTGTTCGTTGTCAGTTTATTGCATTTATCTTAATCAATCCCTGGCACACGTGATCTCTTGCTGGATCCAATGCACTTGAAAGGACTGTTGTTCGCCATATGATATATATATATATATATATATATATATATATATATATATATATATATATATATATATATGTATATATATATAAACTGTAATGTGTTTTCTTGGCAGATTAAATAAAAAAATAAAGCTGAGGAATATATTCTGTGAAATGGATATAATGGTAGTAAATTATGATACTGATGATAACACATTATTATTATCAGTATTATTATTATTATTATTATTATTATTATTATTATTATCAATTTTTGTAGTAGTATGTACTACTACTAATAATAATAATAAGAAATGCGCCAGTCATGGTTTGAATCATCTATCCGGTCGATGTGATTTCGTTCCTATCCAACGACATATTTTAGACTGCATATGTAAAAAAATAATTTCCAATCAAATTCTTAAACTTACGTTAACCCAATTCAACGGAATAAGTCTAAAGCAAAACCATAAAGAGAGGAAATTCTTGTATTTAAACATAAGACAAAACGTACTGGTAATTGGTAATAATAATAATAATAATAATAATGATAATTTAGTACATCTTTAGAAGCTCCAAACGCTTTAGAATATTAAACAACACATAAAGCATATTCCGAGACAAGACTAAAACACAGTCACCATGAAAAGTTCAAAAGAAAAACATTCTGACAATAATTAAGGGAGTAAACATTGTTAAGTTTTTAAGTTTGTTATTGTTATTATACTAAGAAAGAAAAAAAAAAACAAAAAAAGAAAAAAACGCCAATCTACGAAAAATAGCATAGTGAACAGATTTTGTGTTTTATTCTGGATCTAATGTTCAGCCAGTGAACAGGGATGACATGTATTTTGATCGGAGCGGCCGTGTTTTGAACCTTATGAGGTTTCTGTAGTAGATACCGAGACGAACAAGACAAAAGTGAATTACAATAGTCCATTCTTGAAAGTACTAAAGAACATGCAAATGTTTTAGTTGTATCAACCGAAAGAAAATTGCAAACGGAGCTAATGCGTCTCATCTCCAGAAATGCAGCCTTGCATATATACATTACGTGTCCCTGTAATGTGAGCGTACAGTCGAGGGTTACAACAACGTTTTGTACTGACTGTGTAAATTTTATGTTGGTATTGTTGATACTTATTGTTTGAGGTAAAGGATGTGAATGAAAAAGTTCTTGCGTGGTGATCAGGATGGCTTAAGTTTTATCATCATTTATATGCAGCTTGTAAAAT